>JAJIZL010029873.1:0-17366 GCA_023969395.1 Amblyomma maculatum | reverse complement strand
GGGTTTAACGTCCCAAAGCATCTCAGGCTATGAGAGACGCCGTAGTGGAGGACTCCGGAAATTTCGACCACCTGGGGTTCTTTAACGTGCACTAACATCGCACAGAACACGGGCGCCTTGCTTTTCGCCTCCATCGAAAAGCTGCCGCCGAGGCCGGGATTCGATCCCGCGTCCTTGGGAACAGTAGTCGAGCGCCGTAACCACTGCGCCACCCCGGCGGAGTCTTGCGCTGGATTTCGTTGGTTTGTTGAAGTTGAAAGTTTATTTTCGCATCAAAAAACAAGGTACAATAATATGTGCAATCTGAGTTGCACTACTCAATATGACTTGGATTAAGACTATGACTAATGTCACTAGTAATTATGCATTGTCATTAAACGTTATAGCCAATTAATCATTATTAGATTAGGTGTTGTCTTGTTAGGTGGATTCTGGATTGGATTTTTGACTACGACTTGGACTCGAGACATGACTAATGTGGCTAGTCATTATGCAATGCCATTAAGTCATTATAGCTAATTATTCATGACTCCAATTGAAGTTGGGTTGTTACGGGAATTCGGTATTTGAATTTTGGTTATGGCTAATTTGGCTAGTCAATGCGCAGTGTCATTAGAGCATTATAGCGGAGTGTTCATGACTGTTCAGTATTTTCTTTTTTTGTGGCTTGTTATTTGGAATGCCTTGGTTTGCATTTAAAAATCATGCGTGAGCTTGATTTCGTTACAAATGACGTCACGTGGTGCGCTGTTACTACGCGATGGATTCGCGTCATGGCAATGGTGACTACCGATTCTTTTGCGATTCTAGAAAAAAATGCGCTCCTGCGGCAGGTGGTCAGTACAGCTACGCTCCAAATGCTTTATTGTAGCGAGAGCTACATTACGCTAGTCTGCAGCGAATTTCGCCATCTGTAAGACAGGCCACTACTGCGTATGCGCATAAACCGGAAATGAATAACAGGGGCGCTGCGCATCAGAGCTCGTGGCCGCCGCGGCCACATGCCGACACCACTGCCTACGCGGCAGAGACGCCCGAACAGAGAGAAAGAACATCTTGCCAAGCGGAGACACCAAGATGCAGAGCAGCCTAGACGCCCGTACCGAGAACGCCTTACCAAGCGAAGGCGCCAAATACAGAGGGCAGTAATAATACTAATAATAATAATAATAATAATAATAATAATAATAATAATAATAATACATTGGTTCACAGGAAAGAAAAGGCGCAATACCTTTTGTGTCACGGGAAGGGAAAGGCACAGTATCAGTCACACTTGTTTCTGTGGGCACCTGAACCGCGCCGTATGGGTAGGGAGGAAGATGGGAGTGAAAGTGGAAAGAGAGAAAGAGGAGCCGTAGTGGAGGGCTACGGAGTAATTTCGACCACCTGGGGACCTTTAACGTGCGCTGACATCGCACAGCACACGGACGCATCTTCGTTTCGCCTCCATCGAAACGCGGCCGCCGAGGAACAGCTTCCCAAATGCTGATGCCAGACTGCCGCGCCTAATAAACGGAGCATAATTGACGAGATGTGACCTATGGAAGAGTTCAGTCAACGGTGACCAAGAGGAGGAGGAGGAGAAGAAAACTTTATATTAAGAAGAATTTGAGGCACACAGGCCTCCTGGGTGTCCGCACGACCCCACTCGCGATCTAAAAATTCATGCGATGTTTGTCCATGACGTTTGCGGCCCGACTGACGACGACCTTTTCTACCTGGCAGGAAACGCTGACCGCAGTGAGGTCTGCCAGTTGTCCCAGGTTCTGAGAGGTACCGGCCCGGCAGGGGGGGGGGGGGGGTGGAGACACCGCGCAGGATAAAAGAATGTGGCTAAGGATGGCCTTCGAGTGGGAGCACAAGGCGCATTGAGGATACCGGCTTAAATTTTGATAGTGGAGCTGGTGTCGGCACTGGCGGTGGTAAAATATTTATTGTGGGAACCAGAGTACATAACAACGATTGAGGCGGTTCCTGATCCCGGCTGCTGTCCGTCAGGCCGCGCCTGGTAGCGACCGCTTCATCCTAGTCTACCAGCATTTTTTGCGCTGCTGAGTCCGAGCTGGAGACCGCGATCTCCCAACCCTCTTGGTCCGTAAGGCCCCAAAGGGGCGGTGGCTTGAAATCTTCGCATAAAAACATTATGTGATTGAAGGTGGCTCTAGGTGCGCCACATAGAGAGCATATGGGGTCGTACAGGCTCGGGTGTGCCAAGGCCTGCCAAGGCCAACCAAGCTGGAGAGCGAAAGATTTTGGCTTATAGCTGTCGCCAGATTATTTGATGGGGTTTTGAGAGAGAGGTGTGAGGTGGGGGATATGAGTCGTTGTAGAGAAATGTTATGTCATGATAGGTGAGTGGTCTGTCTCGAGTGCTTCCCCAGTATTTTGTATGCCCCGCTCGGTTGACGTGCGCTCGAGCAGTTGAGTGGGCTGCCTCGTTGCCGGGGTTGCCTGCATGGCCTGGTACCCAGACGATGTGAATGAGTCGGGGAGTTGTGGAGCCACAGGTTAAGATTTTATGGCTGACTGGGCGTATTTTCCCTCTTGCGAAATTTTGAATTACCGGTTTAGAATCGCTGAAAATGAGTGTGGTAGTGAAAGAGGAGACGGCTAGCGCTATGGCTGCCTCTTCGGCTTCTGTCGACGTTTTTGATTTTACAGGGCAAGGCTGAAATGCTCACCAAGCAAATCGGAACTTCTGGTAATCCTAGGAACAAATAAACACAATATCAACGCTGAAGACATTTTGCTGAAATGAAATGACACACCGATAACAAGAGTGGACAGAATCATGGTCTTGGGACTATATAATAATCCAAGATAATGGAAAGAACGAAGATATAATATTAACATGACAACCAGTTTGATAAGGCGAATAGCCAGCAAAAGACGCGGGGTCAAGGAGAAAGATTTGTGCCGAATTGTTCAGGCTTTTGTGATAAGCAGATTAGTTACAACATCCCCTACCTCAAGCTAGGGGTGGCAGAAAAGAACAGCATTGAAACGATCATAAGGCATGCATATAAAGCAGCACTGGGGCTACCCCACTGTACCTTTACGGAAAGACGTCTTAAACGGGGGGGTCTACAATAAAACCATGGAACTATGCGAGGCACATATAATAACACAGCTATAGAGGCTCGCCACCACATCCACGGGATGGAAAAGGCTGGGTAAATTAGGACTACAAGATAGAATCCCGGAAAGAAATGCACAAGTACAACTGCCGACTGAAGTAAGGAACGCACTTACTATTAAACCGCTACCAAAAAACGGCTGTGGCTCAACTTCGTTAAGCCGGGAAATTGCGAAAGCAATACCCACGGCTACGCCCTCGCTCAAGTGATAGTCGTGCTGTTATGGTGCTTGTGTGAAACGTTTTGTATACCTTATGATGCTGTGGTGATCACTTGGCTATTCTATTTACAACTAGTAGTGAAACAATAATCGCTGCGGCTGTGAGGATATACTTTTTTGCTGGTGATGTTAATGCAGACTGTAGAACTGCTGTTCCTGCACTGGCTACAACGGCATGCTTGGCACTCATGGTAAGGGTCCTGGTATATCCAAGGTACACATTAGTCACACAAGAGACACATTGTTACAGTGGTTCATCACTTTTATTCAAGCCAATAAACACACTTCGGTGGTCCATGAAGAAGTGACTCTTCACTTGTACCTGTCTTATTGAATACCGGTCTGCATTTCTGTAGGCGACCAAGTCCAAACTGCTCCCCCGTTGAGTAGTTGATCTTGGCTGCTGAGGGCATAGCTGGAGGTAGTATTTTTCGCCCAAGGCCTCGATGAATTTGGGGTCTCTTCTTGGGTCCTTGTTGAAATCACCAGTGCACATGAGCATTCTTTTATCAGTGCGCTTCGGCAGGCCGGTTGGGAAGGTTTTGAGTGCAACATCGTCTCCTGTTTGCGGTGAGATGTAGACACCAGCCACAACTAAGTCCAAAGGGATCACCGAATGGGTTGTTAGTGAAACGTCTGCGAAATTCGCGCGTGGCCGCTTCAAACTCGTCGACTCTTCTTTTGTAGTCAGCACAACGCTCTTCACTAATGTCTCCATCGGTTTGAATCAGGCCAGCCCTGATGAGGGAACTTTCGCGCTGCTTCTTTAGAAGCTGTTCTCGCTCTTCTGATGTTTCTTCAGCACGTCTTTTCCTCTTGCGTTCGTTATCCTTAATCCGCGATGGACGTTCCTTCTGAAGCCGCTCCTGTCGACTTCCTGGGTTTCATGGGCTCGTCGCAGCCGTTTAGTCAAGTTCCAACGTTCGTCACTGCTAAGACCACAGCTGGCTCCATCTTCACTGTCGACAACACTGAGCGAATCAGTCCCATCATCCACTGAAGAGCTCGCACATTCTCGCCGAGCCGCATACTGGGCACGTCGCTTAGCGAGTCTTGTTTCACGCTCTTCCTCGGTCCCTGTAGCTCGCCGCTCTCTTTTACGCGCATTACGACGAGCTTCCCCAGTGGTAGGCGCCATCGCCGCGAAGCAATGATAAGCCGCTGGGGGTTGGCACAGCTACTGCTTTCTAGCGACGTGAGTCGAGCCAAATCTCTTCAGCGTAACTAGGGTGTGGTATCGAGGCACCCTAAGCGTAACGCCACAATCGCGCTCCTAGCGGAGGGCGCAGGAGTTAGGCGCTGGTGGTGGCACCGCCGCGGCTTGCGACGGCGCGAGTCGGTCGCCCTTCTCTTCAGTGTGACGTCACAACACCTGTTGCGCTCCTAGCGGAGAGCGCAGGAGTTAATCGCCAGTGGTGGCAACATCGTCATGGCGAAAATCGCATGGCAACTAGACAAAATCGATGGCCTATGGTTCACAATATATGCGGACGACATCACGCTCTGGACCACGTACCGTAATACGGCTCGAGAACAAACACGGAGACGCTGCAACTAGCACTAGATACAATCGAGATTGAACTTCATTCTACAGGCATGCGTCCATCCCCAGAAAAAACTAAATTTCTGGTCATACATCCACCGCCTGCAGGCGTGGACGACAGCCTTCATTTCGGCGGTCAAAACATCGCACAACCCCCGGAAGGTTATCTCCGGATACTTGGCGTTCCCATCAATCAGCATGGTACTGCTAAGGATTGGATCCAACAGCTAAAATCTCAATGGAGGCCAACGCTCCACTTAATCAAACGGCTCAGCAGCAAGAGTGGGGGCGCAGGTACGGAGGTAGCGCGTCGCCTCACCGTCGCTATTATGCTCGCTAAACTTCGCTACGGTGCCCCTTACTTTGACTTGACCGCAGCCAATTACAAGACACTTGGCTTACTTTATAACTCTGCCTTGAGGGTTATAACTGGTCTACCCGTACACACGCGCATCACGGAGCTTCACAGATTCGCTCAGCTCCCACCAGTGGATGCACTTATTGCTACGCACCGAGCCAATCATGAAACTCGCCTGCGTCACACACCCAACGGGCATCGCCTCCTCACTCGAATCTTTGCCGAGCTAACCTACACTTGCCCATATTGGACCACCTTACAGCACCATGGACAGAAACATTGGTAACAGATCCAAAACCCCTTCCAACCAACACCAAAGAGCCAGGAAGGGATCACCGACAACGCCACGTAATTGATACACAAGAACAGCACATCGGTCTCCGCATTTATACCGACGCCGCCCTATATCATCACGATGACACCGGCATCACGTTTGCAACCACCGCTTACTACCAAGAGGGTTCACAGCTGCACGCTACTAGCCACAGTGATCGCAGGTACTGGTCCGCAACTGAACTCGAATTAACAGCCATCGACGAGGCCCTTCAACACTGCACCAAAGGAACAGATCGTTTCATCCACATCTACACCGACAGTCAAGAGGCTATAAAAACCCTGCAAGCCCGTTCTTACAAGACCTCAGTACAACACAGCATCAAAGAGCGCTGCCGATACCTGCGAGAGACCTCACAAGTCTCGGTACGAATTCATTGGACACCTGGACATCACGCGCAAGGAACTGGGAACAGAATGGGCCACGAAGCCGCTGGCGCGCAGCTAGAGGAAGACCGCCGGCATAGCCTTGATGTGGGCCCGTCCAACTCGGACCACCCTTACTGTTCTCCCGTCTCCTTCATCATACCGGACTCTGTCATCACGCGGCTTAAACATGAGCGGAGGGGTTTGTTGCGGGACCTTGTCCCCGGTATTACTTCTCCGATCCCTTCCGGCCTCTCTCGTCCAGCCCAAATTCTAACTCACAAGGCGCGAGCCGGTGCAGCGTACACACCGGACATCCTGAGTCAATTGCTCCGAACCAAGATCAGCTGCCCCAACTGCCCTGCTGACTCCGTTGACCTGCAGCACTTGGTCTGGACCTGTCCTGGCACTGCTGGCCTCCGCGCACGCTACACATCTGCTCACCACATTCAGAGTTACGAAGACTGGACAGCCCCCAGTACCAACGCCAAGCGCAAGCTTAGTGCACTGCTAGACTTCATGTCGGAGTCTGGCGCCCTCAACCTCACCTAACCCACTCCCTTCCCCTCTAGGCCTCAGGTCATCCTCATGAATAAAGGTTTATGAATGAATGAACCGCCGCTATAGTGCTCTAGAAGATTGGGCAGTGTGACAACCGGCGCCGGAGAGCGTGCCGCTTTTGCGATGACAGGAACCAACTTCCGCGAGAGGGCGCGACCTGCAACAGGGGTGCCACGTTCGGCGCTCGGCGCGTAACCGCTGCGGGGACAGCGGAGGTACAGATGAGCGGCGCGGTTCTGTTTGGAGCTATTTTCCAACGCTACGCCATTGGTGCAGTATTTAATAAAGATACTACTTATTCCAGGGGCTTAAACTGATCCATGCAATTCCTTTACGTCTCTGTGGAGACGCCTTACACGCTTTGGTATTCCTTCAGAGCTGCGTGCGATGTTTGAATCGCTATTTGAAACTCTTTCAACGTTTTTTATTCCTGCGGACAGCCACAAATCGTCAGATGAGATATTTGTACGCATTGTTTCCAACGAAGCGTGGACTTTTGTATTCGTTCTTCCCGTAAGGAGCGGTATTATACGCGGAGGAAAACAGCATACGTGAGAATCAATGCTTAATTGAGCTTTATGAGGGCTCTTTACGAATCTTTTACGAACACCTGCTTATATTTTGCAGCTTGCGCTTATCAATATATGACTGAACGTTTATCTTAAATCATCAGCAATTTGTAATTTATCTCCTTAATTGGCGTTCTTTCTGAACCTTAATCACCGCTTGCACAAATTACAGTGCGCGAGCAAAATATATTTATTCTTAACATAATCAATTGAAGCATTGCACTGTGTACCGGCGAAAATAAATGAACATATACGCCACTCAAGGATTTATTTTTCGTTAGCGATTAACAAATACATATGTCACGGACAATTGTTTACGTGCCGCTCACGAAAGGGTGAAACAGTTGTCCAGATGATAAAAAAAGCGAAGTACAGCTAGGGCAATGCTTCAAATACAATACGAAAAATTAAACCAGTCACTTACGAAGGAATGCGGTTATAGTCAGCACTTGAGTGTGAATCGTTTAATAGCATATCAATGGTAGATGTACAGAGCAAATAAAAATGAAACACTTATCATTGCGTGTCACCTTGGCAAGTACTGCGGTTCTTGTCGCGCACCGAGAGAGAACGGAAAAATGCGAAACAAATGAGGAGCACCTAATAAGCAAGTAATTAATATAAGGTTAAATTCAAATTCGGACACTAATGCGTGTTTATTTTCGAGTGTGTGGTATGAAATATGAGTAATCGAATGTACTAGTTAAAGGACTATAATGGGGCGACTTGGCGACAACTCTTTACAGAGCTAATCAGGCTATAATTGTTTCGCAAAAAGCGAAGCCGCAAAAGGACATGAAATTTCATTACCTCAAGTGTAAGCTTTCTGTTACAAGCAAATAAAATGTTTCAGCTTCAACACTCTACAGGAATGTTGCAAAATATGAATTGCGCAGGAGTCCAGAAAGACCACTCGAGTCAAATTGTTGGGCAAACTGTGACCTAGCTTCAAGCCTATTGCGCAGCTTTTGTTCATGGTGAGAAACCGAGTGCCGGTCTTACAACCTCTCTTTCGCAGCGTGTTAAAAGCTGATCGAAAATCCCGCCATATAGTAAACTAAACGTTTTGACGTTATAATAATGGTCTAGCGGCAGCGAATTACGCGCATACTATAGCATCTGCGTCCTCTATGCGTCGTTTTTTTTTTCTTTTTTTTTTCAAAGCTATTTTTTTTCTTTTTCATTTTGTATGTGCACCAAAACATCCCTAGAGCGACTTTCTGGGGGTAAGAATCACTTACATATTGCCTGTTGCTTGACCACGCAGAATAAAAAAAAACTACTTAGAATAAAAACATTTTCTGGGACAATTGAGTTACCGTCGAGCTATAACGCATTGAGATTAAATGTCTTAAGTAAACACGCATCTCCGGGTATTTAAAGCCATCCGTTACAAGAAATTCTAGTTTATTGAAAGAAAAAAAAAAGTTTTGTCCTTAGATTAACGTACACTTTCCCTAAGTTGTTGACTCCTAAATATCGACAGTCATACCTTTACACGCGTTCCATTGCACGCCCGAATTGTAGCTTAATTGTTTGTGCACTGCTTTCGTCTTTCCATGGCTTCAATTGGTTTTTAAGCTCGGCTGTTTCCGTTTTTCTTTACTGCCTTTCATATGTCTCTATTTTTAATTGTCCGCTTTCTGAGCCGTACGTCTGCCGTGCTGCACAAAAATTTCAACCCTTTCTTCACCGTCACGGTCGCTCTATTCACGATGCCGCATGCCTCCCACACACCCCTTTCTCTCTCCCTGTTAGGCGACCTTTTTTTTTTTTTTTTTTTTTTTGCAGTCTTTACTTCCTGCTTCTTCCACGTTTCCAGACCCACTGTGTTCTGTTATTCAATAGCCTGTTTACCTGCTTGTCGTTCGTTTTTCATCTCCTTGCTATCATCTACCTTCAGCGGGATACTCTATATTTAATTCAATCGATCTGCAATGCCGACTTTTCTAGTGCTTTCAGGTGACGCAATGTAGTCGGCATGGTTTGCATGTCAGTCAACGGAATATACCATTTTGGACTTAATAATTGGTTACTGATGACCAGCTGTATTTATTCAGCGCTCGAACGCATGTGTTGCACGTTTTGACTTCTTCATACATCCTGGCTCCACACCGCCCTCTTTTCAAAACGACTACATTCCAAAACGCGAATTAGGTGCTTTAGGAATGCTAACTCAAGCTGTACGGCGAATGAACCGTGCTGTGCGAGTCTGAATTCGTGCGCGCGCCCCTCTCCAAGCTGTTTTCTTCGGAGCCCAACAGCACTAGAGCCCAACTACTGTCATGTTGCTTCCCCGAGGTGTTGCCGACGGCCAAAATGGAAAATATATTAGACGAGCGCTAACAGTACTGAGCCCCTTTAGTCGGCATATTTGTAAAATGTTGACACTAGCAGATCGAGACGAGGCACAAGCGAAAAAGAACGTACTGATCCGCCCCGCCGCGCTGCGCGCATACGCGGGCGCTCGGAAGGCTGACACCAGTTGCTGGTGGCGCCCTCTGCGCTGCGGCGCCTCCGTCATCGCAAAAGAGGCCCCCCGCTCCCATGCATTTCGCGCGCGGTCGTCACACTGCCCAATATTCTAGAGCACTATACCGCCGCGGCTTGCTACGGCGCGAATCGGTCGCCCTTCTCTTCAGCGTGATGTCACACATGACGTCACACAGAGGTCAACTAAGGTCAATGGTGGACCGCCGCGCCACGGCAAAGGCTGAAAGTGCAAGTAGTATTGCTTTCGCAATAAAAACATGCACCCTGCTTTTCATGAAGGCAGGCGTTGCGCCGGGGGTAGTATCCGGCCCCTAGCATAATTTAGAATGACAGTTTTAGAATCACTAAGTACCTGTTTGGCATCTGTGTATGCAATAGCAATAGCTATAGTGCTCTCCTCCGTTTCCTCGGGGATGATGCCTGATGAAAACCCGAAAGTTACTTGAGAAATGTGGAGGTTGTGCACAACTGCAGTGGCTCTGTTCTCATCGCAGGTGGCATCCGCCCAAACTCTCTCAGGCTCATTTCCGCACCATTTGTGGAGCGCTGCCGCGCGCGCCTTTCTGCGACCTTGGTCATGGTGGGGACGCATGTTCCCTGGTAATGGTGTGGCATAAATTGAATTGTAAATGTGGGTGAGGAGTGTTCTTAGGGATGCATTGTTTGCGGGAATGGTTATGCCTAGCTTACTGAGTATGTATCGTCCGGTAGGTTTAGCAGCCAATCTAAGTATTGTGCTTGTTGTGGGCGTCTCGAAGTTCATGTGTTGTGATATGAACTCCGAGTTCGAGTAGTCTCTTGTTGCTGGTGCTTTTCGGTAATTTAAGGGCAGCATTTGTTGCTTGCCGAATTAAGGAGTCTATTTGCAGGGCCTCGCTGCATGATAGTCTGAAGTATGTTGTAGCATAAAGAATTCGCCTGAGGGTAGCGGGCACTACGCGAAGTGTGCCTCCTCACGGAGCACATGTGCGCATCCTGTAACTCTTTTTATGAGTTGCGTGGTGTTTGTAACGAATTTTTGAGCCGCTAAATTGTGTCTACGTTTTTTCTATCCTGTTGCAGGTATAGCCTTAGAATGAGGATGGTATGGACCTTTGGTACCTGTCTTCCCTGAATTCGGATTTCTATGGGTCTTTGGTAGGTCCGTCCTTTAGGGTTATGACTAGTAATTCCAATTTTTCTGGCGACCACTCCAGTCCGATTGTTGCGGTGAGCTTATAGTTATCGTATCTGCTGCCGTTTGTAGCGTGTCTTCGATTTCACTGTTTTATCCGTATGCTGTACAGAGTGTGATGTCATCGGCATATGCGGTGTGACCGAGGTGATAGATTTTCTGTAGTTCTGTGGTTAAGGGGATAAGGGTGACGTTGAACAGAAAGGGGGAAAGAACGGAGCCTTGCGGCGTGCCCACGTTGGCAAGTGTGTACGGTGAGGCGTCGAGATTGTCGATATGAAGCGTAATTGTCCTGTGCTGGAGGAAGGATCTTATGCAGTTGTAGACCCTAGGACCAGCTTGAATCCTCGTGAGTGCCTGTAGGATTGCAGTGTGTTGTACATTATCAAAAGCCTTTTTGAGATCTATAGCTAGGATCGCCTTAGTATGCGTTGGTATAAGTGGGGCAAACACTGCTGACGTTAGCTACAACATAGCGTCCTGCGTAGATAGGCGGAGCCTGAAACCGACCATAGAATGCGTGTATTGGTCCGTGTCATCTATGTATGGGGTTAGCCGAGCTAGTATTTCCCCGGCGAATATACCACCAACACGAAATGATCTGAAGGAAAGTCGTGTAACCGATCACCCAATTTGAGTTCCCGAAAGTGCATCTACTACCCAGACATTTGAAGCAGACTTTGTGAACTTTCCGTTTGGACACATGTGTGGCGCGTGTGAGAGAGTGAGGCACCAAATGGACTTAACACCGTTGAGTAATCCAATGTATGAGACTTTGCGTTTGAGACTCTGCCAAATCGAAATACTCTATAGACAAAACTGAGAGCGCTGTATGCTGCTTCACAGATCATCGGGAAGACTTCGTCTCTGTCAAGTAAAATTAATAAAAAATGTGTATACCCAATGTTTCTCACTGCTAAACATGCATGACCACAACAAGTTCAGCCAGGGAAACGTACATCTTGCTACATATATCCTGGCATAGCTGAGCTAAGCCACTGCCATTTTTATACACTAACACAGCTAAAGTGACAAGTGACTAAAACGGCAACGAACAAATTAGCTTGCAGAATTGAAGAAAATTTGTGTGTAAAAATAACAATGAAGCGATGGCTACAATGTACTCGGCAGATGTGTATAAATCAATGGCACAAGTCTTTCCGTTATACGAGTTGCGGCTGCTCATGCGCCGCCACGAGTATTGGCTATGTTCGCGGAAAGAAAAATGGGGGGGGGGGGGGTTGCATTGTTTTGTTCAGCTCCGGTAGATTTTTTTTATGGCGGCCTGAAGCATAAAGTTAAGGTTGGCCTTTGTGTAGCAGCGAAAGCATTGATGATGCTGCAGCCACCTGGGAGACACTAATGCGCACACGCACCAGATGCCTCCTATAAATAAACGCTGCAGATGACAAGCTGCATTTGTGAGCCCTGCTTTTCTGTGGGCATGCTGCATCGACTGATGAATTACTTTAACAGAATATTCGCTGTATTTTTTTCTTTTTCTTTACCCTGCCTTTGCTTTGCAAGCTGTTTTAATGTGTGCGCATGGTGCCCACCTCGATCCAATATATGAGAAATTCTACGCCACTCGCCGTTACACTTTGCCAGCACCGCTCTCTTATAGGTCTATCGCTTCATCACCGGAATTCACAAGACTTTACTACAATGTCGCTAACGGTCCCGTATCGCACTAAATTCGGAGTCGTCGTCGTTCGACGGGAACTAAAAATATTGATGGAACATTCAGGAGCAGTTTTAAATATTCAGAATAACGCTAAATTTTTCAAGCAAGTTGCCTAACTGAAGGAAGGTAATTGAGCGGAGAGGAAAAGTAAGTTAGCTGAGTGGGAATGTAAGTCAAACCCAGGACTTTCGTGTTGCGAGACAGACACACATTCATAGATCGAGAAGGCTCACTGGAGCAAGCTGAATAAAGGTAGACTTACTAAATTCGTGATGCGAACGGAGCCCGACAGCGCAATCGCATTCTAATATTAATAGCCAATGCTTAAATAAACGCCCCCATATTAAAGCATCCCTTAAGGGAGCCAGGTCCGCATGGGCACCATGCATAATTTTATTAAAAGAATATAGTTTTTTTTTTCTCTCATCCGTGATGTGATACTTTTTGCCTCTTATGCTGCTATTGTCGGGCCTGTGCGGTAAAGCAGTTCAGTAATTATTGTTTTAGGCTTCTTTCAGCATTTCTCTTACCGAAACTTTTCTGGATTAATATAACCTGGCGTATATAGTGACGGGCGTCTTTTGCATCAGTCTAAATTCTCTTGTATTTTTCTTTTGTCTAGGCTATACCTTTCTCTTCCTCTTTCCCTTGTGTTTTGTTTATCAGCCCTGTCATTTCTTTATGTTCAATTTGCTATAGTTCTCTTTATCTCTATAGATTTTTGTGAACCTATCATTACAAAGCCGTAGGAGACCGCCAAGCACTTTTTCCCACTCCATTTTATTGTTATTGCTTTCTATTTCTTGTGGACTATCCTGCTCACTATTTTACTCCAGTATAAAGCTTTTTTCCTATGTTTTGTGTCCTGTACGTCTGTCTCTCTCACCGGACTTTGCAATTTTTTTTGCATATCCGTTAACGTTGAGAGGTTGAGATCGTTGCTGACTAAAGGTGGGATTAGTCTTGGGGGCTCTGCCGGCAATTTTTTTTACCGTTGTTTTGCTGCTGTTTTTTGCTTTTTCTGTTTCCTTTCCTGTTTTTGTCTTGTGTTCAAGTCTGGATGTTACCTTTTGGAGTTTTTGTTTTTTTCTTTTTATGACAGCGTAGACCACTTTACTACTGTTCCCAAGGACGAGGGATCGAATCCCGGTCTCGGCGGCAGCTTTTCTATGGACGCGAAAAGCAAGGCGCCCGTGTGCTGTACGATGTCAGTGCACGTTAAAGAACCCTAAGTGATCCAAATTACCGGAGTCCTCCACTACGGCGTCTCTCATAGCCTAAGTCGCTTTGGGACGTTAAACCCCACAAACCAACCAACCATTTTGCAAATCGGGCCTCTTTTTCATTATTACTTTATTATTATTATTATTATTATTATTTTTTTTTTTTATTTTTTTTTTTTCCAAGATGGCGCCCAGTAAGGACGCATGTGCGCTGTGCTCCCGCCCGTTTTTTGGCAAGCAGCAGTTTTTACGATGTGCCGACTGTGCGAAACGTGTTCACACGAAGTGCGTCACCTGGGCGGATGACGAGCTGCAACTTCTGAAGTCCGGCTCTCGGTCATTCTTGTGTAATTTGTGTGCGTCGTCGTCGTCTGACGGTGTTAGTCTTAGCGACGGTGGTGCTAGAGTCCCTGGTGCCCCGCTCCTGCCCAGCCACCCGACTGGTTTTCCCCCTTCAGCCGCGACCGGCGAACATGGCGGTGAGTTTGCCTCGCTACGGGCTCTCCTCCTCGACGCGCTTGAGGGAATCTCTTTTCTGAGCGATGAGGTTGCCCAGCTACGGGAAGAGAACGAGCGCCTTCGTGTAGAGAACTCGCGGGCTTTCGTACAACAAGCCGAGGTTATCGCCTCTTTACGTGCCGATGTTCGCGGCCTACGCCAGGAGCTTGTGCGGTGCGCTGCTTCGCAGTGTGAGCGTCCTCTCGTCGAGCGTCCTCTCGTTGTCTCCGTGGGCAATCCTACCCGTGAGGAGCAGCCATCTGTGGACTACTCCGCCGCTCTTCATCGAGGGATGACTCCTGGAGATATTCCCTGTTCATCTTCTGCCTCTGCTCCTCGCCGTGCGGTTGACTTACCCAGTGAGATGAAGAAGCACCGAAGTCGAGCCATTACTGGCGCATCGAGCTCATCTGTCCTGAACGTTGCCATTTACCAAAAGAAGCGTCCGAAGACTATTTTCGTCTCTAAACTCAGTCCCGATACTACATCGGTAGACCTTACCAACCATCTAAAATCAGTGAATATTACTCCCATTTCCTGCCGGCAGCTGAAAACAAGGTACGACTCCTACTCGTCCTTCCATATTGAAGTTGATGAAGAATCCTACAGTAAGCTTGTTGAGCCTTCGATGTGGCCGATGGGTTGCATATACAAGGACTTTCGTGGGAAGCTTTACGACGATATGCTTCATCCCTCTGAACTGACGCAAAATTGCAGTGGCCCCTAATTTGGATATCTATTATCAAAACGCCCGAGGTCTTCGGACTAAGGGATCAGAATTTTTTTCTAGCGTCTTGTCCTCTTGTTATACCGCTGTTGTGGTTACCGAAACCTGGCTGTCAAGTGATATTCCTTCCAATGATTTCTTTCCAAATAATTACTCTGTTTTTCGTAGCGACCGCCCTGAAACAGGTCCCAAATCAAGAGGAGGTGGAGTGCTCATTGCTATTGACAGTTTTGTGAAGTGTGTTCGACGTTCCGATCTGGAAACTGTTGAAGAATGTGTGTGGCTCGAGCTCACTTTAAATCGATATGAAAAACTTTTACTTGCAGCTTTCTACATTCCTCCGAATCTACCTCCTTCAGCCTATGATGATGTTCTGCTCTCAATCGAACATGTTATAACCCGTCATAGCAAACACAAACTTCTTATTTTAGGTGATTTTAATACTCCTGGTATCAACTGGAACTCACTTATTTCTTCTCACAACAATCATTACATATTAAGTAAGTGTAACGCTCTACTTGATTTCATAGCCTTTAACTCTTTGCAGCAACACAATTTCATTGAAAACTGTTGCGGTAATATTCTTGACATCTGTCTATCGAATTTTGAAAGTGTTCGAGTCTCGAGTTCGGACATACCGCTGACTCGCTGTGACAAATTTCACCCTCCGCTTCTAGTTACTACTGCTGTCTCTGCCTCACCTTCTACTAACTCAGATCGGGTGGGGAATTCGCCCCGTTTCGCGTATGCACGTGGTGATTATGTCGGTCTTTTCAATTTCTTCTCTTCCGTCGACTGGTCCCTTTTAAATGACATTAATGATTCAGATGGACAAGTCAGTCGCTTTACAGAAATAGTTCTTGATGGTATGCGTCGGTACATACCTTTGCATACTCCTACGCGTAGGAAGTTCCCTTCCTCGTTTTCAAGGGAACTAATAACGGCGTTAAAGCTCAAGGAACGGGCCCATCGTAAAGCGAAACGCCCTGGGTTTCACAATTGGGCAGATGAGTTTCGCCGTGTGCGTTCTCTTTGCAAACGCTTATACAAGCGGGACTACGACTCCTATCTTGAGTCTTTAGAGAGGTATGCCTCAAATCGTCCTAGTCAGTTCTGGCGTTACGTTCGCAAGCGTTCCATTAAATCAGATTTAAGTATCAGCTTAGTTGACTCTCAGGGTTCGGAAATTCGGGATGTTGCCGACAGTTTTGCACAACATTTTTCCTCCGTTTACAAACATCCACATTGTGATTCCGTTTGCCTCTCATCTGGTGCACTATCTAATTCCATTCTCTTTGACGAGGAGTTGATAACTGAGAGTCTTAAGCGTCTGAGACCATCTTTGTCTCCTGGACCTGATGGCATTCCAGCTGCCATAATAAAAGCCTTCAGTTATATCTTCGTACCAGTACTGACTGCCATATTTAATAACTGTTTAAAAAATGCTGCCTTTCCTCGCGTGTGGAAAATGGCACGCGTATTTCCTGTCTTCAAGTCTGGAAACAAAACTGATGTTTCCAATTATCGTCCGATTTCTCTTCTATGTGCAACCTCTAAGCTTTTCGAATTAGCTTTGCACAGCGTACTTTCCTTCCATCTCAAACATATCATAGTACCGAATCAACATGGCTTCATGTCGGGTCGCTCTACTTCCACCAACCTAGTCACGTTTATGACGTATGCCTCTGCAGCAGTCCTTCAGAGGGGTCAGGTTGACACTGTGTACTGTGATATGAGCAAAGCTTTCGACGTTGTTACTCACTCACTACTTCTTGAAAAACTTCTACTCTCTGGCGTTGAAGTCTCTCTCGTAGCCCTCCTACGCAACTATCTCCTTGATCGCTTCTGCTTTGTCAGTGTCAATGGACAGACTCTTTCGTTTACCCTGCAACGAGTGGAGTTCCTCAAGGTTCAGTACTAGGCCCGCTTCTCTTCTCCGTTTTTATTAATGATGTTTCCTCGGCGATAAAGAACTCCTCGTTTCTTCTTTATGCTGATGATATAAAAATATTCAAGGTAATACATTCTTTTCAAGATTGCGTGTTGTTGCAATCGGACATATCTGCTTTTTCTGATTGGTGTGCGATGAATCGACTTACCCTCAATTCTTCCAAAACTAGGGTTGTGTCCTTTACTCGTAAAACACATAGCTTTCTCTACCATTATTCTGTCAATTCTGTGCTGTTGGATAGGGTTGATGAAATTAATGACCTTGGTGTACTTTTTGACCGCACCCTCAGCTTCTCCTCTCACACTAACCGCATTGCTCAGCGGGCTATGCGCACACTCGGATTCGTTTGCAGACTTTCGAGAGAGTTCCATACTCCACTTCCGTTCCTAAAACTGTACCTGTCCATATGCCTCCCGGTCTTGGAGTATGCGTCGGTTGTTTGGAATGGCACTTGCAAATCGAACTTGGACAAGGTTGACAGAGTACAAAAAAAATTTTTACGGATATTTCATTATCGCTTTCCTTT
>JAJIZL010029872.1:195311-257032 GCA_023969395.1 Amblyomma maculatum | reverse complement strand
TATGTGTTCTTCTTTGTCCTTTGTGTTTTTTGCGCAATTTTTTACCCAATGGATCACCAACTAGCCCGGCAATACGCTCTTCTCAATTGTGTCTAATAATTATAATTTTTCATCTAGTGTCACGTCTATTAAACATCATCTTGGTTGGGAATCTTTAGCTCACCGCAGAAAACATTTCAGACTGCAGATCATGTATCGCATTCATTTTGGAAAGTTCAGCATTGACAAAGACCGGTACCTGCTTCAACCTCACTTTTTGTCTAGACGACTTGATCATCAGTGGAAGATCCGCGAAATAAAATGCCGGATAGATGTGTATAAAACCTCGTTTTTTCCACTGACGATCAATGAGTGGAACCGGCTGCCAGCTGGCATCACTGAGTGTTGCACTGAAAATTTATTTCGGGCTTTTTTATTGGATGTGTGACGTGGCGCCCAATTCTCTTGCGTGTGTTTCCTTCATTACTTTGTTTTTGAGTGTTTTCATCACTTTGTTCGTCGCGCAGTTGCCCCCTTTAGATGCATGTTTTTCATTCCGCATTATCACTTGTGTCCTGTTATTTTCTTCATTTTTATGTATTTTATCACTGGCGCTCCCAGCAAGATTACTTGTCATCTCTCCCCCTGCAATAATGCCTTCGGGCGCTGCAGGAACTTGTAATAAATAATAATAAATAAATAAAAAATTCAACTTGGCGTCCCGCTTGCGGGAGCGGCGTTCAACCAATTTGAATAGCCTCGCGTTCTCGATGGAAGCAGAATCCTTGCTATCAGGCGCAGTTGCCGAAATCTCGGACCAGGTCATGGTGGCCGGGTCGTAACCACGTTGTAGCTGTTGAGCCATCTTGCCGCGGTTGGGCGACTCACCCACGGCTGGGCTGCGGCGCAGCCGTTATGCCTAGCGTCGCCGCCACGACACGCAAGTGATGATCGGCCCTAAAAATGCCATAATAGTCCCACCTGTGTGCGGGTGGTGTCCACAGGTAGCTGCCAATTTCACGCAGATAGTCGCAGCTGGCTTAATGGGGTTGAGGTCGAAATTTCGTTGCTCCAGCCAAAACTTTGGTGAAGCCGATACGCTGCACGTCCTCTCGCACGTCCCAAGGCGGCCGCGCTCAATCTACCATCACGCCTAGCTCGGCGTAGTCGAAGAATGCTCAATCTATCATCACGCCTAGCTCGGCGTAGTCGAAGAATAGAAATAGAGCCCCCATCACGGCATACAGTGGGCAAGGAGAAGCCGTTAGCAAGGATATTTTCGAAGAACCGGACTGGAAAGAAGTAATTCGTTACCGCAAGTCGAAAAACGCTGGCATCCAAAGTCAAACCACGAAGAACGGGGATCCAGGACAACAAAAAGCTAAGGCGGACATGAAGACGCAGCGTCCCCTTTCTCTGTACCCCAGACGTCCTCTCCCACGACTACCGGAGAACGACTATAAAATCATCTATAGCCAACGGGAGGCGTCGACATTGGCGAATACTCTGAAAGGACTATCAAGCATGCAATCATCACAACTGCAGGCATACCTACGCAAGATATCGACAAAGATTTAGCAAGAACGCATCAAGTCAAGAACATCTTCACGATCTCCACCCCGAGTCAAGACAACGCACTGAAGCACGTGCAAATAAAGAAAATCCAGATCGAAGACAAAGAAATCAACATGTCCTCGTACATCGCCCCACCTGATCGTGTGGTGCAGGGCATAATATACAGAGCCTACGAGAACGAATCTCCGCGAGAAATGATCGCAGAACTGAGGAAAAGAAACCCGAGCGTACCCACAGTTCAAGCCAGAAACATGGGTAAAACATCGAAATCAATCTTAATCCATTTGGACTCAGACAAATTACCGGAAAGCATCATTTACTTCGGATTACTGTTTCCAGTGATTCCGTTGTACCCAAAGTCGAAGCATGTACTAACTGCAGAAGGGTCGGACACCGTAGAGACGTATGCCCGGAGCCCTGGAAGGATATCTGCCCCTATTGCGGAGAACCGCATTCGATGGAAACAAAATGCATCCCGGTCTGCATTATCTGCGGCCGAAAGCATCAAACCGGAGATCGCGAGTGTAAGAAAAGATTCGAAAGGAATCCCAGACACTACTGGAACCGGAAAGAAAGGCAATCCAGATCCACTGCCAAGAGCGACACGAGGTTACCGAGGGACCGTTCAGATTCGTTCCCACCTCTGGACCGAAACGGATCAACTAGCAAAAGAGGCCGCAGAAACAGCAGCAGCAGCCACCACAAAAGGACGCCTAGCCAGGGGGCAAGCATCCTCAAACAGGTGAGCTGGGCAAATACGGCCTCCCACAGTCAGTCAAACCAAAACCTAGCGCAAGAGGTGCAGGTCCTCCACTCTAAACTTAATGAACTTTCAAAGAAAATGAGCACAATTGAAAAAGAAAATAAACGACTCAAAAAAGAAAATGGCGATCTTAGGAAAGCTATGCAACAAAGAGGAAAGGCGTCTCAAAACACAAACGCGTCAGAGGAAACGATCACTCCAGTTCCCACTACGGATCAAGAGGGTCCAAACCCTAGAAAGAAACGAGCAGTAGCTGGTCACCAGCCCACTCGCGATCGACCGAAGCTGCTGGGCTTTAGGGTCTTCAAACCGCTCCACGTCCAAAAGGACCCGTATACTGCCACGCTAGTCCACAGAAATTTAACGGTCATAAACCACGAGCTCGAAAACGTGGATATTGACTGCATACTCTAGAAATTATACCTTCGAAAAGGAACAAGACGCCTTTATTCGTGCTTAATCTATCCAGTAACCCAAGGGCTGGCTATCCACCAATTTAGAGAGTCATCGTTCAAGCCCTTAACATAGCCAAACACAACCCCTTAATCGTGGTGGGAGACTTTAATGCTCCCCATATAGAATGGGGGCATGCCAAGACCAAAGCTAGGGGAGATCCTTAATGAACCTCCTCCAGCAACAAGGTTTCACACAATATACAGATCCCCTACATCCTACTAGGATTGGAAACAGCGTCAACAGAGAAACGTGTCTGGACATTACGGCCGGAAAATACCTACCGAATGTTAGATGGTCTAACACTAGGCAAAATTTAGGAAGTGACCACTACATCATCGAATCGGAACTTCAGATTGGAAGTTTCAAAGGTCGACCTAAAAAGCACAAAATCACAGATTGGGACAAATTCAGAGAGCATAGGAATAACTACGATTCTGATTCTATAAGTGACATCCAGGAATGGGCATCCAATCTCCTAAAAGATGTAGGTACGGCCACGACAGAAATAGGAACTGAACTCGAAGTAAGCAACATTGACAATCGCTTACTTCGCAAGTGGGAAGCTAGGCACAGTATGGAAAAGAGATGGGCTATGCAAAAACACAACAAAAGGCTTAGGATCAAAATAGCCAACCTGAACAAAAAATTCAAGATCACACGTCCCAGTTGACTCAGCAACAGTGGCATCAAATATGCGACAACTTTAATGGAAACATGGGTACGCGAGATGCGTGGAATTTACTGCGACATCTTCTCAATCCCGAATCCAGAAAAGGAGTTAAGAAGCAGGAAATACAGACTCCTTCACGTTAATGACATCACGAACGAAGCAATCATTAACGCTCTTAAGGCTCGCTATTTCAACATATCTCGTGACAAAGAACCCCTTCCGGAATATAAAGGCAACCCGAACCCTCAAATAGACTCCAACATAACGGAAGCATAAGTTCGAGCAGCTATTCATAAAATCCGCACGCCCTCGGCACCCGGCGTGGATGGGGTCACAAATACTATGCTGAGAAACCTAGATGAAAACTCCATTTCCCAACTTACCAACTTCGCCAACGAACGTTGGAACAAAGGATCCTCACCGGAAACGTGGAAGCACGCCAAGGTAACTTTTAATCCGAAACCAGAGAAAAAACTCAATAGAAAACCTGAGACCGATATCTCTCACCTCGTGCCTAGGTAAATTATTCGAGCACGTAGCCCTGGCAAGGCATCAGTCGTACATGGACGAGTGGGATCTGTACCCTCATACCATGTTGGGATTCAGACCCCTTTTATTCACACAGGACACAATGTTAAGGATTAAGCACGAAATCAGCACCTAAGATGAATAACAGGTTGAGAGCCATATTAGCTCTTGACCTTACAAAAGCCTTCGATAATGTGAACCACAAAGCTATCATGGGTGCCCTATCCGAGCTGCAGGTGGGCGCCAGGCTGTATAATTATATCAAGGCCTTCTTAACAGGTAGGACAGCAGAATTTCAATTAGGATCTATACATTCCAACAAATTCCAGCTAGCGGACAGGGGCAAGCCGCAAGGCTCAGTACTCTCCCCATTTCTTTTTAATATCACTTTAATAAATTTGGCACGCAAATTGGAACAAATCCCAGATCTAGAACACTCTTTCTATGCCGACGATATTACTCTATGAACAACGCACAATTGAGGACACGCTGCAGCAAGTAGCAGATGCGGTAGTGGAGAAGGAGAAAATTGGCTGGGAATGCTCGTCTCAAAAATCGGAACTTTTAGTCATTAAACCAAAAAGATATACAAAAAACATTAACACAAACATCAATATATACATGGATGGTTTCACTATCCCGAGAGTAGAAAAGTTACGCATACTGGGTATGTACATTCAATCAAATGACAAAAACACGGATTTAATCCAAATCCTCCGAAAGATAAGTAATCAAACATCTTGCCTTATTCGGAGTATATCAAACAAAGAAAGAGGGATGAAAGAAAAAGAGACAATAAAATTTGTGCAAGCATTCGTTTTTCAGCCGCATTATATATTCCACGCCCTACTTATTCCTACAGGCCAAGGAAAGAGAAGCTATCGATTCGATTATTCGGCAGTCCTTCAAAACAACACGCGGTCTTCCCATTTGCACGGCTACCAAGAAACTCGTGCAACTGGGGACACATAACACACTAGAAGAAATGATCGAAGCACACCTCACTGCGCAGTACGAACGGTTACCGCAACGTCGACCGGAGGACAGATACTGCAAAAGACCGACATACACTGCGAGGGCAGACACTCACAGGTAACGTTGGTTCCCCGTCCAATACACAAAATACTGGTAGTCCCTCCACTACCTAAGAACATGCACCCGGAGTTTCACCTGCAGCGTCGGGTAGCAAGAGCCCAATCATTAGAGAAATACTATTCCAGTCTACCAAATACGACATATGTGGACGCAGCAGAATACGGGAATAAGAGAGCCTATGCCCTGGCACTAGTCGATCACAAGTATCGCTTACAAAATTCAGCGACGATAAACGAAGTACGAACGCCAGAGGACGCAGAAGAGGCGGCTGTAGCTCTGGCGATTGTCACGACGGACTCCAAATACATTTTTAGCGACTCAAAAACAGCCATTAGAAATTTCGCAAAAGGTTGAATTCATCAACCAGCAGCCAAAACTTTGAAATTGTTTGATTACTCTAAAAACGCACGTTCGATCAAAATTTTGTGGGTTCCCGCACACGCGGTTCATCCTGGAAACGAGGAGGCGCACCAGTATGCCCGAGGATTCGTCGTAGGCCGGGAGGTGCGTTACCCCGAACTAAGATCGGCTCGCGGGAGAGACCCTACGTAAAGAGGAATTACGAATTGGTATAAAAACAACAGACTGAAATATCCGGAGCCCCACTATACACTCAGCAAATCACAAAAAATACTACTGAGAAAACTTCAAATACGTGCTTTAATCCGTATTAGCTAGCACAATGGTATTCAGGCGAATACAGCCCCTCATGTTCACTTTGCGGTGACCAGAGGGCAGATCTCGAACACATCATGTTTAAATGTGAAAGCATGCATCCGCCGGAGGGCCTGCAGATTACCAATTCGGAACAGTGGGAGGCCGCATTGCTTAGCTCTGATCCAAGCCGGCAACACGCAGATTCCGGTTTCGCCTTGCGTGGAGTGCGGACGCGCTTCACGTCGGCTCCGTGCGAAGACGGCGAAATTCGCCATTAGCCCGAACCAGTGGCCTATTTTTCACCAACAAGAGCCCTGTGAAGGTGAGCGCCACGCCCATACCAATTTTCGGCCCGATCTGGCCAGTTTTCGGGCCCCCACGGCCCATTTCGCCTTGAGCCACCGCGTCGGCCGAGCTAGGCCTCGCTCCGCTGGGAGCTAGGCCTACTCCGAACGCGACCTCCAAGTACAAAGCCATCATGAAGGTGCAAGTGCCAGGCGAAGCTATTGACCCTCGGGACTTCAATCCGCGGGACTGGACTCACATCCTCAGCGTTCCCGCCCGCACCCAGGAGCAACAGCAGATTCACCAGATCTCCGCTATGCAGACCGATCAGGCAGACAAGCCTACCACAGACGCTAGAGCGGCATCATCTTCCACCCCAAATACTAACAAGGCCCAGGCATCCGAGCAGCTGCGCGCCGCCCGCGCTGCCGCACAAAGGTCACGACAGCAGCCGCCACTACCGATTGAAGATTACAAGGTGATTTTCCGATCCCGTGGAGGGCTTCACCTCACCTCAGTACCGCCACGACAGCTGCGCGTCTCAATCTTGAACGCCACCGCTTCACTCGAGGAGCCCACCCGCACCCAGCTGCGTGTTCATCCCACCAATAACACGTGTACAATGAGCACGCCACACCAGAACGACGCACTTATGCTGGTACAAATCACCAAAATTAATTACCAAGACACCGACTACGCCGTAGCAGCCTACATCGCTCCCCCGGACGGCGCGGTGAGAGGAGTAGTCTCGAACGCTTACTGGAATGAAACCCCCAGGGAGCTACTGGAGGATCTCGTGAACAGCAATCCCCGTGCCCCAATAGTGGACGCTCGACGCATGGGTGCCACTCGATCAATATTAATTACTTTTAGAGAAGGACCGGTTCCTCGCACAGTTCTTTACGGCGGGGGACTCCACAGGTGCACCCCTTACAGAGGCCACATGGACGCTTGTATCAACTGCAGACAGCCAGGCCACAGGACAGATGTGTGCACGCTGCCACGTACGAATAACTGCCCGAGGTGTGGGAAACCACATCCCAAGGAGACTATCCCTTCCTGCACTCCGGAATGTATTTTATGCGGAGAAGCGCACATGACGGGTACGGGGAGATGCAAGGCTAAAGGGCGAAGACCTGCAACCAACCCTGCAGCTCAACACCTCTCTCGTAAGGACAAGCCGCCCGGAGACGCTACTCGGAAGATAGCACTTAACGCCACTCGATCCACGTCGCTTCGCAAAGGAGAACGCGCAAAGGACCCACAAAAGATGTCATGGGCCGACCGAGCAGCTGAAGGCATCTCTAAACAAACCCCGCCAACCCAGCCACATCAGGAAGAATCAGGCGACAAGGAGCTCAGGGCCCTGCGGGAAGAGGTAAGCCGCCTTTCCTCCCTTATACAGACCCCACACCAACCCTCCTCATCCACCCTCCCTTCCCAAGCTGTACCTCCCGCCTTTTCTCCAACATCCCCAGCCACGCAACCACCGCCCAAAAAGAAACGTACGTCAGAACCCCCACCTGTCACACATGATGCTCTTGAGCAAGTTGAGGCAAAATTTGAATCAAAGCTAAAGGCTTTAGAAGCCCGGATAGATTCCAAAATCGACTCCCTCTTCACCCAACTCGAGAACAAAATTGACTCGATGTTCTCACGCTTGGTTCATACACTCGACATGAGAATGACCAGCATAGACACCCGAATTCAAACCTTAGAGCACACACAAACCGTTATCCTGAAGCACATCAATCTCCAACTACCTCCTCTTCATCCCTCGCAACCACCACCCTCTTCAACGCCTAGTACACTTGGCTCCCAATCTCTTCACTATGGCGGGGCAGCAACTTAATTTACCCATTCTCCAGTGGAATTGCCGCGGCTTCCGGGGCAAGCGTGCGCCTTTCCAATTACTCATTCCCATCCTCACCCCGCCGCCCCAAATCATTCTTCTCCAGGATACGGCCACTAGAGCATCACTGTCTAGTTTTATGCCCCACCACTCAGATACCACAGACAAACCCAGGGTGTCCACTCTTATTCACCGTTCAATCACCCACCAAACACACACTATTACGTCAGAGACACCCTGCGTTATCACGGAAATAATGCATCACCCACACACAAAGCCCTCCATCTTCATTGCCATATATACCACCCCCCATCTCATCTAATGTCTTCCCTGGTGACGCTCTTGCGGGACCTCCACCGACTCGCTGGCAAGCACCCTCTCCTCATCGGAGGGGACTTCAACTGCCAACACACCGACTGGGGGTACAGTTACACTACGGGCCGTGGTCGATGTCTCTGGTCCTTAGTCCAGGAGCTGCGCCTAACTACACACAACAATTTCCACACACCCACGCGGATCGGCACCAGCGTCAGCATGGACACCAGTCCGGACCTGACGCTAAGTCGCTTCCTCGGTGGCGTCACCTGGGCAAGAACACAACACACACTGGGAAGCGATCACTACATCATTAACATCTCGCTCCCCTTTAAACAATCCCGCCACACACATATCACCCACAAACTGGTGAACTGGGACGCCATCCGTGCATTGCGGAAGGACGACACAAACACAACTATCACGGACATCGACGAGTGGGTAGAATCACTTATGACCGATGTCCAACACAATACCCGGCTAATTACAACCACACAAGACACCCCCACTCTAGATTCCCGCCTCGCCCACCTCTGGGAGGCGTACCACAGCTTACTCGAGCGTTGGAAACGCAACAAGTTAAATAGAACGCTTAAAAAGCGACTGGCCGGACTGCAGACGCAGATACAACAACACACAGAGGAGGTCTGCCGGTGTAATTGGAGGCAAGTTTGCGACGGACTCGCCGGAAAACTGTCCACCAAGCGAGCTTGGCAACTTCTGAGACATTTCATAGATCCAACACAGTCCAAATCCGCTACACAACACCATGTTACACGCCTCTTACACACACACAATAGCGACCCGGACGCTCCCATTGACACACTTCAGCGAACATACACCTCACCCGGCACATCCGACTCCATGCCCCCCTACTCAGGAAAACCTAACCCGGAATTAGACGCTGATATTTCGGAAACGGAGGTAAGAGCGGCCCTTCTGACGCTCCGCACAAATTCAGCATCGGGACTGGACAAAATCTCCAATTCTATACTCCGCAATCTTGATGACAAATCAATCACACAGATTACAGATTACTTCAACAAATGCTGGTCGGAGGGCACCCTCCCCCAGTCCTGGCGACACGCCAAGGTAATATTTATACCAAAACAGAACAAGCCTCTTAAACTAGAAAACCTGCGACCAATCTCGCTCACCTCGTGTCTCGGGAAACTTTTCGAGCACGTGGCACTTGCGAGATTGACACTTCACATGGCGGACAACGACCTTTACCCACACAGCATGGTGGGATTCCGCCCCCATCTCTCCGCTCAGGACGCCATGCTGCAGCTCACCCACGACATCTTCGACCCGGCTGTCCCGGGCCACACAAAGGCAGTCCTGGCTTTGGATCTGTCCAAAGCTTTTGATCGCGTCGAACATCAGGCGATCATGACTGCTCTTTCTCCTCTGAACATAGGTGTACGGATGTACACTTACGTCCGGGCTTTTTTAACGGACCGCATGGCTGAGGTTCATTTCGGCCCCCTTACCTCCCAACCCTACACCCTCAGGAGCGTCGGTACTCCACAGGGATCCGTCCTCTCTCCTTTCCTATTCAACGCCACGCTCATTCCACTCGCCCGGAAACTGTCCACGATACCTCATCTTAGACATACCCTTTATGCGGACGACATCACACTGTGGACCACACACGGTAGTGATGGCGACATAGAGGGTACCTTGCAAAGCGCCGCATCCCTCACACAAGAACACGCCCAGAGCATCGGACTCTCATGCTCCCCAGAGAAGTCTGAGCTACTTATACTTCGACCCACGGCCCGCGGATGCCCCACCACACCGATTGTTATCGAAGTCGATGGCCGTCCCGTCCCAGAGGTGAATACGCTCCGGGTTCTGGGACTTCACATTCAAAACAACGGCAAAAACACATTAACTCTCAAGAAACTAAAGCGGGTGACAGGCGCGATATCGCACCTCATCCGACGAGTTTCGGGCCATCACAGAGGCATGAAGGAGAACGACCTATGTCGTCTAATTCACGCCTTCGTCCTCAGCCGTTTTTTAAACACAGTCCCCTATCTCCGACTCAACAGGCAGGAAACGGACGCCTTGGACGTCATGTTGCGCACGGCGTTCAAGACGGCCCTACATCTCCCAATTAATACTTCCACAGAACGCCTTCTACAGCTTGGCCTCCACAACACAGTTGGGGAGCTTGTGGAGGCCCATCGCCAAGCCCAATACTTGCGTCTCACCAAGACCTCCACCGGTCGCCATATCCTGGAGACTTTAGACATTCGTGTCCCAGCGAATGACCCTACCCTCCTTCCCATACCTCGCCCCCTCCACCAAGACCTTCTCATCAAGCCTCTCCCTCGCAACATGCACCCCCAGTATAACGAGCAACGCCGCCGAGCCCGAGCAGCGGCGCTCCACAAATACTACGGCTCCGAAACGGACGCCGTATGGGTGGACGCCGCATGCACGAATGAGGGAGCGGTATTGGCCGTCACAAATTCCTTCCTGCAGCCTGTTGCTACTGTCCCCCTCCCCTCGGTCACCTCCTCGGAGGCAGCCGAGGAAGCAGCCATCGCCTACGCGCTTGCACACACGGAAGCACGCTAAATAATTTCCGACTCAAAAACTGCTCTACTAAATTTTGCGCGTGGTAGAGTTCACATTTCTGCATTCAGCATACTGAACTCGCCCGCCACTAACCCACCCCGCTATGTGGAGCTGATATGGGTGCCTGCGCACTCCGGGAATCCCGGTAACGAGGCCGCCAATGCGTTAGCCCGAGGTTATTTAAACCGGGCGCCGGCGGCCTCCGATCCGGGATTCACGCGTGATCGCATGCACTCCTTCATTGAGCTAACGCAGGCCTATCGGGCCGAGCGACTACTCTATCCCCCACCTCACCCATCTTTAGACAACTACCACCAGACGCTCTGGCGATGACTACAAACGCGCACCCTCCCGTCTCCTTATAGTGCGTCTCGCCACCACCACACCCTCACCAATCCCTCCTGTACCCTTTGTAATAACCCCAACGCCACCCTCGCCCACATCCTGTTCCAATGCCCGGCGGATCCTCCCCCGCGGGGTCTAGAGCACCTTACCACCTGGGAGGACTGGGAGACCCTGCTGCACTCTGAGGACCCGGTTCGGCAGAAGATCGCCACAGACTGGGCTGCCGACGTCATGAACCATAGAAACATGAACGTTTGAGTGTAGTGGGGCCGTGCGGGGGCCCAGGGGCATGCATGCCCCAAACTCCTCTGTTTTAATAAAGTTATTACCACCACCTACCACCGGCAACACGTCATCATGGCTTTGGCCACGGAAGTCATCGAGCGCCATCGAGCGATGACCACCCCTGGGGCGGCTTGAGGAGAAAAACTGATTTATTTATAGGAAGGGAAAGGCGCGGTAACTGTCTCACTTGATTTCTGTGGACACCGCAACCGCGACGTAAGGGAAAGGAGGAAGATGGGAGTGAAAGTGGAAAAGAGAGAAAGAGGAGCCGTAGTGGAGGGCTACGGAGTAATTTCGACCACCTGGGGATCTTTAACGTGCGCTGACATCGCACAGCACACGACGCCTCTTCGTTTCGTTGAGGAGAAGCGAACTCCCACGAAGAAAGAACTTTCCGAATTCTCCTCAATAGTGTGTCCTCCTCCTCCTCAGGCGTGTGAACGAAGAATACGTACGCTGCTACGGCGCAAGGCTGGCGCCGCTGCATTGCAAATGGCCGCCTGTCTAACACTGCTAGAAAGAAGTACGTTTTGTTAAGCTGTCAGAGCGAACGAACGTAATTTCTAGAGTGAAGTTCTCTCAGTCTGGTCGCAATATGTTTTGATAATACTCCTAAAAAGAATGGAGAATCTTCCCAGAATACTGCATAGGAACAAGCATTTAAACGCTTGATGTTAAGCCGACTTTGCAAAAATATTCGAAGGCAGGTCATGAGTTATAAACGCGCTTATACAGCTTTCGGACAAAACTATTTTCCTTCAAGCAGCATGACCAGACAGCAATACTTTTGACAAATATTTCAGTGGTGAGCACGCATTCATGTTTTCTGTTTCTTTAAAACAAAAATATTCATTGCACTTATTTCCAGTCCCCAATTGTGGGGTCGCTATGCTTCAAGCGTTTTCAATATTTTCACTTTTAAGGCTTTACCAGCAAATGTTAAGTCCGAACTAGTTAAACAGCTGCCACAAGCACACAAATTTTAGTAAATAGTTGGGCCGCGTGCAATGCTATTGAATTTAAATACACTTCCTTCCAGAACATCTCGGAATAATAATAGTAATTGGTTCACAGGAAGGGAAAGGCGCAGTATCTGTCACACTTACTCTGTGGACACCTGAACCGCGCCATAAGGGAAGGGATGAAGCTAGGAGTGAAAGTGGGAAGAGAGGAAGGGAAGCCTAGTGGAGGGCTATGGAGTAATTTCGACCACCTGGGGATCTTTAACGTGCTCTAACATCACACAGCACACGGACGCCACTTCGTTTCGCCTCCATCGGAACGCAGTCGCCGATGTCGGGTTCGTACTTGGGAACACCGGACAGCACATCTCAGAAAGCTAGATTTTTTATGCCAGGCGAAGGTAGAGAACGTATAGAAAATATTGCTTTTATTTTTTTATGTGGACGGATCTACCTTTTGACTATGAGCTATGCTGCATCAACAGCCTAAAGAGTTTGTTCATATTCGTCACTTGCTGAAGCACTCGAATCATAGCACGCAGGAATATAGGAATCAAGTACAAGTTTATGGTTGATGTAGATTACAATACACAATATGCTGTAGTGCTTACAAGACCACCTATGGTGCAATACAGTCGGGGCTGGCGCCTCGTTGAGTCAGCTAGCTTACATGACGAAAAGGTGCAGCATTTGCCTTCACTAGCACGACATCTTCGACCTCTGTTTTCCAGCATTTGATCTTTTCTTTCACCACGCAAATGAAATAGTGCGTAAATAAATCATTTATGTGTGTATTTCCAGTCATGGACAAAAGTTTTCGGGTTTGAGATGTAAAACCTCATCGCTACAAAATAAGCCGGGCAGACAGATTATAGTATATATGGTTTTAAAGGTGCGTCTTACTGGAATACTGCAGATTGCAGAAGCATATATGCTTCTATACTGTGCCGTATTGTGTTTCTATACATACGCAGCGACCGTTGTCAGCTTAAAAGAATTATGTGTCTGTTTTGCTGCTATTTTACCGAGGAGGGCGGCAAATATTTTTAAAATTTTAAGTATCAGTGGCCTCACGCATCATGCTGAAGACTTATAGAAGGAATGGTAGGGTGTGTAACGGGCTGCGCGTTCCACCTCTGTACTAAACTTCTTCACAGTTGAGAACTACGCCACTGTCGTGCATTTCTAAGCGCTTCGTAAATGACATAAGCCACGTGTCCGACTGGATGGCAACAATGCACAGAGCATGCCACGCTTGCATGCGTATTGGTACCCAATTATTACTTTCGGGGCTTTCTAAATGTTTTGGCTCAAGAATCTGAGCCTTTATCTCATGGCATGGGTTTGTAAAGAAAATGAAGTTTTACGGCGGCAGGGGTTCAGCTACAGGAGCAATGGGCAAGGACTCTATACCAACCATGCCCTTACAGCCTAAGCCATTTTTTATAAATGTTCTCTACTACTGCTATTATATCATTGACGATATATAAAACACACTTGAAAGCCATCACAAAGGACACGACAATAATTTTCAGGACGTTAAAATTATATCAGGATATACAGGTTGAGAATTGATCATTAATATCTGCAAGCCAATTGCTTCCACCACATGTCATGATATGTGAAATGTTTTTTCAGCCGTCAAAACGCAGTGGACAATATCGACCACTATACCCAATCATATTCATTGTTGTAAAGTCCCCAAAACTGGCGGGGCCACATCGACCACTGTACGCCGAAATGTATTCAATGTAGATAAGCCAGCTATGCAAAAATCTATATAAATCAATGCATGCAATATTTCGTGCAATGTTGGCAAGACATCGCACCTGCCCATAAGATATCGACCACTTATAACCCATGATAGATACAATATTGGGAATCCATCTCAACTTGTAGTAAAACGTTTACCATTTTATGACAATATATATTGCTAGTTCACAAGTCATCAATGATAGCAAGATAACATTGATTAATCTGTGTAAAGATGTATGGTATTTTGGCCAGCCATCACACTTCGCCAGGCAACATCGACCACTGTAATTGCAGATATACAATGTTGGGAAGCCATGATGACTGGTAGGAATATATTGATGAATGAATGCCACGATACATTCGATGCTGGCAAGCAATCAATATTGCCATTGCAATATTCACCAATGTATGCCATGAAAGGTGCAATGCTGGCCAGTCACCAGAGCTCATTGAGCATATTGCCCACTGGAATCAACAAGTATACATTGTTGGGAAGCCACTAAGACAGGTGGGATTACATTAACCAATATATGCCAAGATATATTAAATGTCGACAAGCCAGTTGTACTGACAGGACAATATTTACCATTGTATGCCATTATCGACCATTTTTCTGCAGGTATACACAATTTTGCGAAGCTGTAACGATTGGCAGAGGGATATTGACCTATGTATGCCAAGATATATTCAATGTTAACAAGCCGTTAATACTGTTTCGGCAATATTTACCAATGCATGCCATGCTATGTCAAGGTAGGCCAGTGGCCACTACTCCTTGGGCAATATCAGCCACTAAACTGAATATGCATACAATGTTGGCAAGCCACTAAGACTGCCGGGATGATATTGACCAATAATTGCCAAACTATATTAAATGTCGACAAGCCACGTATACTGGAAGGAAAATATTTACCAATGTATGCCATGATTTCGCATCCAAGGTCCCCCTTTCAACATAACAGTTATCCAAGTCTATGCACTACCACTACTGCTGAAGAAGCTGATATTGAGAGATTTTATGCTGACCTGCAATGCATTTTAGACCGCACTCCTCCATCAGACATCCTCTTTCTCATAGGAGACTGGAAGGCTAAAGTGGGGAGTGACGAAATATTCGGAATTACATGCAAGTTCGTTCTTGGTGAGCCAAATGAAGCCGGGCAGAGTCTAGAAGCGTTTTGTCAAGAAATCAATCTGACCATAGCGAATACTCATTTTCAACAGCACAAGAGGCACCTGTACACATGGACTTCACCGGACGGTCCGTACAGGAATCAGATTGATTATATTCTTTGCCGGCAGATATGGAGAAGCGCTATACAAGCAGTAAAAACAAGGCCTGGCCGATTGTGGCACCGATCATAAGCTTCTTGCTGCCAAATTTAAGCTTCGATTGAGGAAAACGCAGAAAACTAGAAGGCCTTTCAGGTATGATCTGGATCAAATTCCATCAGAACATGCTGTGGAAGTGAGGAATCGATTTCAAGAATCAGATCTAGTAGACAGAGATCCTCAAGAGATGTGGTATGATGTTCGTGATATAATACAAGTTCTACTAAGGTAGTTCCAAAGCAAAAGAAATGCAAGAAAGCAAACTGGTTATCTGAAGAGGCTTTGCAAAGAGCTGAGGAAATGAGGATGGCAAAAGGTATGGGGGAAAGAGAAGGATACAAGGTTCTAAATGCGGATTTTCAGAAAATAGCAAGGAGAGATAAGAATGCCTTCGTGAAACTGCAGTGCCAAGCAGTTCAGGACAACAGCCAATTAGGGAACAGAAAAACTCTGTATAAGACAATCAAATATATCAAAGGAAGCTTCTGTGCTAAGCTGGGCGTGATAAAGGACAAACGAGGCAGGGACCTCCTGAAGCCTTAGAGATAAAGACGAGGTGGCAGGAATACATGAAAGAACTATACAAGGAGGACCAGGATGTGAAAACCCGGCATAAGACGGTTGTGATTACTGATCTCGAGCCGGGCATCCTGAAGAGTGAAGTTTATTGGGCCTTAGCCAGCCTTGCTAAGAACAAAGCTAGCGAAAGTGATGGCATTCCAGTTGAGTTGCTTCAAAACCTCAACCATGATGCTGTTAACATTATGTATACACTATGTCAGCAAATTTGGACAAATTATGCGAAAGCGTTTGAATGCGTAGATCACAGCAGATTGTGGCAAGCTCTCCAAGAGATCAGGGTTCCAATTCACCTCATCTGTCTCCTCAGGAATCTGTATGAAGGGTACGAGGCCACAGTCAGAACTGGGCATGGTCTTACTGATTGGTTTCCGATTGAGAAAGGAGTGAGACAAGGCTGCATTCTGTCACCCTGCCTATTTAACCTATATGCTGAGTGCATCATGAGCAGGGCCGGTCTTGATGAGTCTTCAGCTGGAGTGAAGACTGCTGGAAAATGTATCAACAACCTTAGATATGTGGATGATACCACTTTAATGGCAGAAAGTGAAGTGCAACTCAAGAGACTTCTGATACGCGTACAAGAAGACAGTGAGAAATTTGGGGGGTTTAAACTGAACATTAAAAACACAAAGATTATGGCGTCTTGTCCTATCAAGTCCTGGAGCATAAAGGAACAAGAAGTGGAAGCTGTGACAGATGTTCTCTTCTTGGGCTCTATGATTACCCCGGAAGGAGATTGCAGCCATGAAATTAGGAGATGCCTGCTTCTGGGAAAGAGAGCCATGGCTAGCCTTGACTGCCTAGTAAAGAGCAGAAACATTAGACTGCCAACCAAGATCCGTATAGCTCGTGCTATGGTATTTCTAGTTGTGATGTATGGATGCGAGTGTTGGACTGTGAAGAAGGCTGACCGCCGAAGAATTGACGCGTTTAACTTGTGGTGCTGGCGGATACTCTTGAGAGTTCCTTGGACTACCAGAAGATCAAATCAGTCAATATTGTCAACCACAAACCCTTACTGCTCATTGGAGGGTCAAATTCTAAAGTTAAAGCTCAGCTACTTTGGTCATCTGATGAAGAGAGAAGTCGCTGGAGAAAGATTTGATATTGGGAAAGGTTCAGAGTCACCGGAGGGAGGGTAGGCAGCGAACGCGGTGGTTAGATGTCATCCTCGAGGCACTGCAGATGAAGTTATGTGATGTTAGGAAGATAGTGAGAGACCGGAAGTCATGGCGTGATATGGTTCATAGGGTCATGAAGAGTCGGACACGACTGAACTGAACTGATGCCATGATTCGCCAATGATGGCCAAGACATTGCTGACGGCTGGGTAATATTGGCCATCATGTATGATTGTGTATGCAATGTTGCCAAACAAATCTATACTGCAAGAGCATTATTGCCCATTGATAGCCCATGAATGCCAACCATGGGGAACATGTAAATCACTGGTCCAAGAGTGGTCAGTGCTAAAGCATGGCTGTACCATTATTGGTAGCGCGTTGGGAACACCAGGCCACTGGCGGACCAGATGTCGCCAATCAATTTCCAATATCATGCCGGTCGCATGTGCTACCTGGTACCAAAGTCCCGTAGTGGATTATCTACAGAGGTACAATGTACCGATGCCGCATTTTCAAGAGAAAATTGGAAGCATGCGCAATTTGCCGTAAATGCGGCTACCGGGCTGATGTCTGCCCAACCCCTAAAGTTCTCAAATGTGCGAGTTGTGGTCTTGACAATCGCCCAAAGAACACAAATGTGATCCCATCTGCGTCATATGCTTCGGGACGCACATTGCGGCATCTGCGGCATTGCGGCATCAAGCATCGATTCAAGCCTTCAGCCTCCTGCCCGCCAACAGCGCCAAACCCAGGAGGCACAAGCTACACAAGACACCAATGCCGGCGACCATATACTATACTATTTTCACACGGCCCCTTAAACATTCCAAACAACAAGCGCATATTCCTGATTAGATGAAGTTCCGCGCGACACTTCCATCTGTCAACATTGTCTGCTCGGGATATCACGAGTGAGTGACCTCTCTAATGACAACTCTCCGCACTAACGAACAACACATCGAGCTCACCCACTCCACCCCAAAGGTAGAGAACCATCTTCTCCATCTTTGGGAGGCCCGCCGCAGTGTTGCCAAACAATGGGAAAAACAGAAACACAATAAACTCAGACACCGCATCGTTGAACTCACCCAAAAGGCTGCCGACTATGCTGCTCAGTTAGCCGACACTAACTGGGTGGATCGATGTAGCACTGCTGCGCGCCAGATGTCTGGTCGTAATAGGTGGCGTTTGTTTCATGCACTTATAGACCTAACTCAAAACATGCAGAAACGACGCGGCATCTCCATCCTATCATTCATAACTTTCCCGGTACTACAACGCAGTTGGCCCGAACACTGTGTGACCGATATCTTTGTACCACAGTAGACCCTCGTCTTTCCAAATGCTCATAAGCAGGGCAAACAAATCTGGAGCTGGATGCCCCTTTCTAGCTTCATGATTTGAAGCGCGGTACTGCAACGGGCCGGGACATGGTTATCATCAAACTTCTCTCGAACCTTCCGGATGCAGCGTACCATACTCTACTTGAATTTACCAACCACATCTGGCTGAGAGAGATCCCTTTTCCTCAGGATTGGAAGAAAGCCTTAGTGACGTTTATGCCTAAGGCAGGCAAGTCAATTGATGTGGAACACCTACGCCCTATCTCCCTGACATCTTGTGTCGGCAAATTGATGGAGACTATGATTCGAGACAGGTTGTCCACTTACCTTGAAACAAATTGCACTTTTGAGGACGGTATGTTTGGTTTCCGACCACAGAAATCCGCACAAGATACATTCTACAAATTTATTATGGCATATTAGAGCCTAAAGAACTACCTCACAATGACACGGTAGTCCTGGCCTTAGATTTGGAAGGAGCCTTTGATAATGTCAAACATGAAATCATACTAAATCATCTCCAAGATACCAACTGTGGTACGAATACGTATCGAAACATATCATATGGCGATTTCTAACGGGTCGACACGCCTGCATTCGAATTCAAGACACGGAACATGGACACGCATTTATCATATTGGGATTTCAGATATGTATCGAAGTATCGAACATACAGTATCGAGTATCTATCGAAAATCTATTTCGGTTTGGTATCTTGTATCGGTATCGGAAATTCAATTTTTGAAGGTACCGAATATCGGTATTGAAGATACTTTTTTGAAGTAGCTTGCCCAGCCCTGGTCCCAGCCCCGTAGGACCACGAACAGCACCCTTCACCACCTCCTTTTCCAGCGGCGGGGGCTAGCCAGCCACCGAATTTTTATCTGTTGTAGGCCGTAATTGCACCCGCCACCGCTTCTTTGGTGACGGCGGCTGTTGCTGCGCGCGTCTTTCTCTCCCTCTTCTTTTGCTTTCTTCTCGACTTTCTCTCGTCTGTCCGCCACGCCGGGGTGGTGCAGTGGTAAGACGCCCGACTACTGTGCCGGAGTACCCGGGTTCGAACCCGACCTCGGCGGCTGCGTTTCGATGGTGGTGGTGAGAAACGTTTATTGATTTAAAAGGGGTGGATGTATGCATGGGCCGAATCTTTGTATATCCAGCCCTTACAGATACTAGGTGGGGCCCCTAGTACGGGACCCCAATGGCGTCGGCCGCTGCCAGGGCGCGCTCGACCAAGGCCTTTTGGGCCTGCAGGTCATAGCAGCCGAGCAGGGTCGCCTCCCAGTCCTCCCGAGCGGGGTTGGGGTGAGGAGGAATAGCTGGGTTGGATGGGCAAGCCCACACCATGTGGTAGATGTCCGAAGACTTCTCCGCACATTGCAGACAACTGCCCGTGAAGGAGGGATTAAAATGTTTTAGTGCAGCCGGGCACAGCAGACTGTTGGTATACAGACGGAGTAGAAGCCGCTCCTCCGTCTTAGGTAGACCTTTATTTGGGCGAGGGTAAAGGCTATGACAAGATTGATAGTAAAGAACAATGCCTTTAAAAGAATACGCGGGTTGAATTCGAGATCCTGATCTAGGGGGTTGAGATGGGAAGCCCGGAAAGAGAGCGCGCGGGCGGCGGCGTCGGCTGCCTCATTCCCCTCGAGACCCATATGAGCAGGAGCCCATACTATTTCCCGGCGGGACCAGCCTCCCACAACTGCGTGCTGTTTAATTGCAGAGAGAGAGGGGGGAATTGAGCCAGAAAGTGAGCATAGTTTGCTCGGGGAGAGCTGCATAGCATGCATTTGGGCGAGAAGGGACCGGGGTGAATAAAGGCAGGGGAGAGGAAAGTGTGGGAATCTAAATGACGCCATGTATTCTGCTCTATTTTAGATAGGGACTTGGGAGGCGGATGGGAGGGATAAACGGGAGTTGCGGCAGAGGAGAGTAATATCATAGAAGGTGAGGAGGGAGCCACGCGTGTCCACTCCAGATTGAAGGGGGCCACTTGGTCGGTCTTCTCGCGAGCGACGGATTTGGCCAGCTCATTTCCAGGGTGCCCTGCGTGAGCTGGAGCCTAGAAGAGTTGGATAGGACGGGAAAGGAAGGAGGAGTGCTCAAAAATGTTGAATGCAGAGGAAGAGGTTCTACCCTTTGCAAAGTTGCGGAATGTGGTTTTAGAGTCGCTAAATATTAAAAGGGTCAGTTTGTTGGCAATGGTGAGGGCATGGCTGCTTCCTCTGCGGCAGTTGAAGTGAGAACAGGAATAGTGGCAACGGAGAGAGGGACTCGTGTATTATAATAAACAGTGGGCAGAGCACAGGCAGGGTGCAAGAGGTATGGTCCCGCATCAACACACACTGCGTCGGAACGTGTACCGTACTGGCACCAGAGGGTGAAGGCGCGGCCAGAGCGGCGAGTGGCATGATGCTCAGGATGCATGTTCTTGAGAAGGGGCTTGACAGTGAGCATGGAGAAGATATAGGAGGGTAAGGGATCGGTCACACAGACAGGGGAGACAGAGGTCAAGCGAAGGGAAGTAAGAAGGGCTCTGCCAGGGGTGGTACAAGATAGGTGGGCTTCCACAAGTTCTGAAAGAGTATTGTGGATGCCCATCGCCAGCAGACGAGAGGTGGGGGTGGATGTAGGGAGCACAATAGCCGGCTTGTAGCTTTGGCGGATGAGACGGTTGACCTTGTCTTCCTCGGCACGAGATAGAAAGAGATAGGGAAGGGAGTAGACAAGGCAACTTAGTACAAAGGCCTGCACAAGACGACGGAGGTCGTGCTCGCGCATGCCGTGGTGTCGCTTAGCGACCCGCCGAATCAGCCGTACCATTAGCTGGACGGTGGTAGTAAGGCGGAAAGTACAGTCGTGTGTTTGCATTGGATTAGAGAAAGAGACCGAGAATTCGGACGCAAGAGACAGAAAGGACGGGATGTGCATCGATAGTGACGTTAAGGGTGGGAGATGTGGTCTGAACTATGCCTCGAGCCAGGAGGAGCAGGAGCTCCAACTTGGACGGGGAACAAGCTAGCCCGACCATGCGAGCATAATCGGCGACCATATCTGTGCCCGCCTGGAGAACGGCTTCCATCTCTCCAAGATTTCCGGTAGTCACCTAGAGGGTGACATCATCAGAATAGAATGCATGGGAGAGGTTAGGAATGGTAGCAAGAGCACGTGCCATAGAGGAAAGGATGATGTTATATCATACTGGACGATGTGTCAACGATGGGATATACTGAACACCCAGCAGTAGCCGTTACGGAGGCCCTGTTGCAAAAAATAAAGGGACACAAACGTTCCCAAAAAAGACACCAAAACAGGGAGATTGGATCCAGACCTATTGTTGCCCCATATATACATAAGGTGCCACATAATATGAAGAAGGTCGCCAACAAACACGGTGTCAGGATGGTCTTCTCCGCCCCAAAAAAGGTGGCTAGGATATGCGAACTAGTCATGGACGATGTCGGTCGAAGACAAGGCTGCATAAAAAGCATGTTAAGCCCTATGTCAAATGCGCCACAGGAGTTATTTACCAAATCCCCTTAACGTGTAGAAAGGTATACATCGGGAAAACTGGGCGTTGCGTCAACGATAGGGCTGCAGAACATAAGCACTCTCTGAAAAACAACCAAAATTTACATCTACCTGTTCATTGCAAATCGTGCGATTTCAAGAAAAAATGTGAACAGAACCTAAAAGAAATTAAGATTTTAGACAGGATCAGCGATAATATTGCCCGTGAGTTGCTAGAAGGCTTGTATATAGAAAACGACTTGGTTCAAAATGTATTAATGAATCATCTCTCTCGGTGTATAGTTGTGAAGGTTGACTGTTAAATTTTGTTAGGTAGGGTAGACCTAAATTTGCTATGCGTATATTGCTGACTTTGTGTGAGCATTTGGATGTTGAAGAAGAAGAAATTTGTATGTGGTGTTTTGAGAAAGAAGATGGAATCAGCGTCTGTCCTGTGTGTCTATTTGTGCCTATTTGTGAGTGTCTTTTTGTTGCGCTATTAACCTTTCCTTTATATAATCAAGTACGCTAAATGTTTTATTGCTTAAAGCCTCTGCACCTCCTAAGTCCCGTGTTACTCAAATGACAACTACTCCGTCATTTCAATAAGCTATATTGGTCATTATGCTATTACACCTCAGGTTCACTCAATCTTGCCTCAACTTGAAATAGTCACATACTGTTTAAATAAAGCAGCGAAATATAGCACCAGATTTTAAAGCACCGCCAAGGCCACGAGGAATAGTATTTTCTGTACATTGTGGCCAAGACTCCCGAGCAAATAAATCTTGAGCTAAAAGCCAGCAAAAGTCATATGGCAAGGAAAAATTATATAGAACGCAATTATATAGCAAAAAGCCAGCAGAGCATTTAAAACCAATATATGAATGAAAAACAAAGGCGACATATCATACCTACCGAGGAAATGTTTCTTTACTGAGAGCATATTTGATGTCAAGGCTGCCACAGTGTTTGACAGGTTCTGCGGCACCAAAATGCTGATGATGTCATCTGCCTTACATTCAGGCAGCACCCCTTCAATGGCAAATGATTGCAGGTGTAAAAACAGTTCGATGATACAAGTGGAGCAGCTGGACTGCGGACGTTACAGAGCAAAGAGCCCTAAACGCAGAGAAAGAAAGTCTCCATTAAATGAATGTCTAAAAAAATGATAACAGCATACCACGGCTCTTCTCTCTTTATTTCACCTATACTTGACACTGAAAGCTGTCTCAAAAAATGGACTACTCGCAACTGTTAGTTACACATGGAATAACATGACTGAGCCAGCGCGGCGGGGCAATCAGTATGCATAATGACCGGAAAATGCATGCTGATATTCAATGCAGTCCTGACACTGGTGCGAAGTGTCACGGCACGAAGAACAACAATAAAAGCAGGCACGGGCTCCGAACGTGCGCCACCCAAACGACGCGACTAGAGGTGTGCACGGGCCTAAGTTTTGAGCCCGACCAGGGCTTCATGCTACAAACCCGAGCCCGGCCTGGCACTGAAATTGCCTGAGCCCACCCGGAGCTCACATAATGTTTTGTCCCGGCTCGGCAGGCTATATCTGCGGTTGAAGCGACGATACAGTAAGAAAAAAAATTAAAGAGCATTGCAGAATCTGCATTGGAGTAATGCGAAAGCACGGATGCTGGTGTTGTTAGCTTCTGGTAGCTTATAGTTGCTTAATACACTTCTTGGTTACCCATTTTAGTCTTTGGTACTTTCAAACTGCGCGCCAATCCCTTCCTATGCCCTATATCGACTCTACTTCCAGTTGCGTGACGTCACATCGTCTGCGTCACTATATTTCACTTGTTGCTTATTCATTTTAGTCTTTGGCACTTTCAAATTGCGCTCTAATCCCTTCCTATGCCCTTTTTTAGCTCGACTTTAGGTTGCGTGACATCACATCTTTGACGTTACACTAATTGATTGAATTATTTAAAATCGATTTTAGTATTTGAAACATTAAAATGAGGCGCCAAGCCATTCCCTAATGAGACCATTTTCGCCTTTACTTTTTCTTTTGTTGCCTCTAATTATTAACCTAATTAACCTATAGGCCTAATTAATTTTTCTCACACAACATTACATCACTCTCTAACGATTGACACCACTCATTAACCTCTACGGCTTCTCAATTACTCACAACTGCTGACACGAGTTTGAAAATTGCCCGACAATCGCTTCCTATCCCCTTTTTCGGCTCAACTTTCGGTTGCATGATGCCACATCTTTGACGTCACCCTAAGTGACAGATTTAATTAACTATTTTAGTATTTGATACATTCAAATGTCGCGCCAAACCATTCGCTAATGAGACCATTTTCGCCTTTACTGCTTCATTTTTTTTGCCTAAAATTAATTACCTAATTAAATTATTGACCTTGTTTTTCGCACACATTACGTGACCTTCTATCGATTGACACAAATAGTTTAGCTCTACGACTTCTCAATTATTCACAACTGCTGCGGACATGATTTTGCGTGTTTTGCCTCAATTACCTTATTGGCCTAATTATCATTTCGGACACAAAATAACGTCACCCTCTATTGATCGACACTACTCCTTAACCTCTACCGCTTTTCAATTGCAACTGCTGCGGACAACGTTTATATTTTTTGCCTGTAAAAATTACCTAAATACTTTTTTGCCTAATTATTTTTTCGGCAGCAATATTACTTCACCCTTTATCGATTGACATCACTCATTACACTGTACCTCTTCTAAATTACACGCAACTGCTGCGGACACGATTTTGCGGACAGAAATCTGTAAACATAGCGAAGTAACGCTTTCGCGTTAATAGGCGACATTCCCTGGCGATGCGTCGCGCGACGACGACGCCAACGCCTGTCGCTGCCGCTGGTGCGCACCCAGTGGCACCGCTAGGGTCACCCACACTCAGTTCGGAGGCGCGGCAACCCCCCACCCCCCCCCCCCCCCCCCCCCCCCTCTGTCCCCGAGATTTAAGCACCGAGTCGCAACTTCCTTTCTGCCTCCGCTGTGCTCATGGTTTTCGTTGAAATTCGCTTTGCACCCAATCACGCAGTGCGAGTGGCGTTTTTTTTTACACTTATAGACCTTTGCATCGGGCGAGGAGGTTGTCTAAACGCCTCCTCTCTGGACTGTTGCAAACCGGTTCAGCTGCCGCCTCTACCGGGTTGACGTCAGGCGCACACAACAGCCCAGCGAGCAATATGGTGACGCTTAGGAGGCCCTTGTTGCAAAGGTCTATACGCGGTGATCGTGTGCAATGACTGATAATTCAGTAAAAGATCGCATCAAAAGCACATATATCCGAAAAAAGCAGAAACATTAGCACGTGTAATTTGCGAGAAAATTCACAGCTGATTAGAGGGAATAACGTGGCCTATGAACTACGCAATGTGTAAACATTAAGCGTGTGAATCACTGTAGCCGTATGAGCACAAATATAACAAGTATGTGAAGTGGTAATTGCTACAATGACTATAACGGAGAAGTAATGCAACTTCGCATACATATTTAGAGACTATCAAGAAGAATCAGCGAAGAATACGTGATAACGCGTATAGAAGCGCCTTTCTGTGTCCTTCTTTGGGTTAGTTCTTATTACACTGGTTACACGAATTCAGCGTAAGAATAAGTTTCCAACGTGCAATAAACGATAACAACTACACTTATGCGGGTAATAATGGTTCAGAGGAACGCAATGGTGAACACAAACAATGCCAGACTATGCACGTTATCACGCGTGCAGGAATATGTATAGGAATGACAAGTGAGAACTAGAGAGGCAAATCTATAACTCAAGGACAACTGGAACGCACAGCAATTAACTAAAGTCATGAAACAGACAAGCCGTTAACCAGGACCTTTAATGGACATGCCAGAAAACACGACACTTGCAAAATCCACAAGAGCAAATAATTATGTCTGCCGCATATACAAAATTTAAAAGGCTTACACGTATCCCTCGAACGCATTCATTAAACAATCAAGAACCGACCGATATACAAAAAAAAATTGAACGCTTAAGGCCAGTTTTCGTCATATAAATTATAACGAAATTATCACGGTTATTTTGAACGCGGACATTCAAGCAAACAGTGCAAGGCGAAAGTAAACTGAAGAACTGACCTATATAACTAAAATTTTGGTGATACGTGTCCAGTTGATACGAATTTTGGGATGATACGAATTCCCGAAATTCCCCGGCTGGAATGCATTGTGTACAGTGCAAATTTTGGATGTTCCGGTCACTCTCCCGCGCCACTACGAACTCGAACGCGCGAACGGCGAAGCAAACCGTGAACACTACACGATCGCCAGCCGCGCTGTATGTACGCATCACAAGCAGTTTGCGGTGATGCGTGGTCCGCACATCGTAGACTTGGCGACGCTTCGCGAGCAGTCTGCGCGTCGCCATCTTTTGTCGTGCTAAGCCTATATAGTAACTCTAGTGGTGCATAACGCACCGTGAGAAGTCCGCGGAGGAGAGCTGTGACCTCGCGACCGTAATAACCCTTCTCGGACGTAAACAGTTTTGCGCAACTGTCTTTCCCATGATTTTGCAATTTCTTTCTCTTTCGTTTTGATGATACCAATGTTCGGGTGATAGGAATTATTTGGCGAACCCATCAGATTCGTATAACCGTGGTTCTACTTTTACAAAATATTTGAGCACTTAAAAGCCACTTTTATTCATGAAAGTATTAAGAAAAAAACATTAGCATTATATTAAAAGCATATTTTCATGGATTGTAAAGAAAACTCGAAGCAAAAATCAAAATTTCACTTTCCTGGCTCCCAGCACTGCGAAGCTGCTGATCACTTGATCAAAATCGGTGCTTTTTACCAGCTACCTTTCAATCGATAATAATGCCAGATCTGATAGCCTAAACTGACCCATTGTAGATCTCACATAGTTTTTTTATTAGTTTCAGCTTAGAAAAACTTCTCTCACACGATGCCACAGACACACATACCGTGAGAAATAGCTACAGCCTTAATAACAGGTTGGGAAGGGAATCTACAATATCCCGCTCCTTAGTGAATGTCAAGAAGTCCAATGCTGCCCAACTGCAAGGACAATTCCGGCTGATTTGAGGTGTCTCCTCATCATAGAAATTTCGATAAGGAGAGCGGTGTCAGACAATCCATCATAGAATTCGGTAAGTTTCTGAATAGAAATTGAGCTCTTCCTCAGTTGAATAAAGAAGATTTGCTTGAACAGGTCCAAACAGAGATGCCACATCTCGAATCGCTTTTGGATCTTGTGCAGATCTCGGCATAAAACCTTTCAATGCACTCCACCATCGCCCTCTTATTTTCTTCCTGCAACGAAAGTCCCGAATCTCTGGCTTGTTCACCTGCCATCCCCTTCCTTAAACTGACACGCCTCTCAACTGCAATTCCAAGTTCATAGCATTTTATGAGCGCCTGCTCAGCAGCATTTTCCACTAGGCGACCGCGTTCCTTTTCGAGAAAAAGCGTTAGGGTCTCCAACTTTGCTACTACTTTGTCAAGGGATATTCCTTTTGTCTGTAAATAAAGTTGCGCAGCATTGGTTTCGTCAAGTACTGAACACCGCGGGTGCAAATAACACAGGTGCCCTCATTCTCATTTTTTTTTGTTCCAGTCAGCGCGTAGTGATAAGACTTGCCATCCCCTGAGCAACAGGCTGTCGTGACGCCTGACGCACAGGGCCGGAGCCGAGTGTAGCGTTGACCGGCGAGACGTCGAGGAACCGCGGAGACGAGGAGCTTTCATTACAGCTGAGTACAAGTAGTTTATTTACATCTGTACACTTTGGAGATTTCAGAAGGAAGCCCTCTCCCAATGTCGGACACCAGGTTTTGTTCTCTTGGGTCTCCCTAGGTCCCTAGGCAGGGAATTAGTTCATCTTTGGCACGGGCCAATCGCAAAGCGCGAGGTGACAGTACTGAGCCCCGCCCCGCACATTCTTGCACGTGTGCCACTACACTTTAACAACCACGTCGCCAGTTCACAAGTGACCCCCCGTCGTTCTATCCTCACGGCTTGCCTCTGTTTTTGTCCGTTCGGTCCGGCGCCCTGTGGGTCTTCCCCTCAGCGGCAAACACTTCAGCCAGCAGGGAGAAGACGATGGCTTCTCCCTCCGCTTTTGTCCAACGTCGAGTACCGTAACCCGACACCGCGCGGCTTCGACGACGGTCGCTTGCTCCGCCGCCGCCCCTCTGTAGGTCATTAACAGGCCAGGCTCTTATTGGGAAGTCAGGCCATTTCTTCACAAAGCGACCAAATCGGTGCTTCGAAATGGCCATGGGTGAGGACAGCGGTTGTTGAGGGGTGCGTGCAGACCGGGTGGACATCTGCACACGAAGCTTGCTGAGATGCCCGTGGAGCGAACGCAGACACACCGACGCCTTCTGAGCAATAATTAGCTCGGACACAACAAGGCATTAAGTGCCTTTCGGCGTTTGGAAGTGTGAGGCTGATGTGTGACTGGGCTGAGGAGCGAGAAAGGTACAGGAGATAAATGAACAAGACAAAATACAAAAGACTGCTGGAGAGATGCTGCCAGTGGTCCTAGCTTGGAAAAGGAGAGTGAGGTGCGCATAAACAAGAGGAGGCGATGCGACGGCGCAGCCGCCGACAGGTGTCGAACACTCTCCCGCGCAGGGGTTCCCGAAGGATATTGGATTAATTCTGATCTTTCCAGGATACACGCAAGTACATAGGCCCAGTCCACCATACGGCGTGGAGTCTAGCATAAACTAAGGAATGTGTTTTCAAGCGCTCTTCACAACAGAATAATTCGTTCTACTAGGAGATCACTATTGTCATTCAGTGTCTCCACCAATGCGCTCCTTTTCGTGTCTTTACAGAATATTTTTTTCGCCCCCTACCCTCTCTAACTGCTACACTGCCCCTGAGCGTTGCACCCGGTGCGGACCGAACCCCCGCACCCCCCTCGCGAAGCCACAATGCACACCACACGGAGCGAAAAACCTCAGTCGGCGACAGAGACACGTTTTCAGCGGTGCGTTGTTACCTCCGGCTCGTCGTTCGGTTAAGGGTAGCAGAGTTATGCTATATCCAGTTTCTTGCACTAAGGAGCATAAGTATGATAAAACACGGATGAAAGCTTTTGTAACTCGTCGCGTTAAAAAAAAGGGAGGGAGGGGGGTCGCAGCGCAGCGTTTCGCTACTACACCGCGATTCAGACATGATTGCAAGCAGTGATTTTCTCCTTCTCGTTTCGAAATTTGCAATACCTAGACACACTACCGTTTTTTTTTCTTTACTACTCTACTAATCTTCTACTAAACCATCCCGATGCGCTCATGTATGCACGGATGAGACGAAATTAGCGTCTGCAGAGTTTTCGCTCGTACTGGCTAGGGAAACAAACTTCGCAGGCAAAAATAAAAAAGAAGAACGGAAGGCCTTTTGCTATTGGCGACCTTGCGAGCTGCTTCCGTGCGACACGCGAAATTTGCTAAAACCCAGAACCTGGGCGACAGCGACGAGCGCCATTGCTTTGGCGGCCCTCAGCCTATCACGCATCGTGCCGCCGTGCGACTCATGCGGTTAGCTCTGTTTATCGCACCATGGCCCACAAAAGTTGCATGAGCTCGGGATCAGGTTGTCCGGGCCACGACCTACTGTGTTCGGCCCAGCCCGACTAACACGAAACAACGCCAGGGCTCCGCCCGAGCTCGACGGATCCCGAGCGGCCGAGCCACGCGACGGCTCTGCGCCTCTCTGTGCGCTTTTTAGAATGTCCGAAGTTCCCGTTTAGGGCTACGATGCCAAGCAGTTGTTTACCTTAGGAAATTAGTAACAACTCAGCACAACAGCAACGATTTTACTTAAAATAAGCTGCAAAATATTCGGAATCAATTCACGAACACTTGAAAACCACTTTTGAAAAATTAACAAGGTAATAAAGATGCTAAAGGAAGACAAATCTCCCTTCCTGCTTGCGCAGCCTGCAGCAACAATGTAATGTAAAGCAATGCTCGTAATATAAAAGTTGGTGAATTGAAGAGGCTTGTATTTTGCCCCAATATACACAAAGGCTTTATAAAATAGGAAGAAAGCATTTTGAAACTTACATTGAATATTTTTTGAAGAAAGAAGCATTTTCCATGCGCGGTGACACCGACCGCCGAGCGGAACAGCAGTTAGATGGACGAAAGAAGAGAGAAAGAGAGAGAGAAAATAAACTTTATTGATACAATATGATTACGCGGGTGGTTCAACCAGGTCTGGGAAACCAATGGCGAATACGGCCCTCCAGGCCTGACCGATCAGCTGGCGCTGAAGGGTGAGCTCTGTGTGAGCCAGTTTCGCCTCCCACTGCTCATGGCTAATTTTCTGTAAACCGCATGATTGAAGTTGTTCGGGGCAGTTCCAAACCATGTGGAGGATGTCGGACATCTCTCCGCAGGCCGGACATGCATTTGTCGGGTATTTCGCGGGCCAAATCTTATTGTGCCGGGCTGGGTTTGGTAGTGTGCGGGCTTGCATGTTTCGCCTTATAGTGGCTTCCTGACGAGTGAGGTCTTTGTGTGGATTGGCGTATGTACTTCGATAAAGTCGATAGTAGTTTATTATTTCGCTGTATGTTAGTGGAGATGAAGGTTCGGAGGTGGACGCTGACGGAGCTCGGAATGTATGACCTCGAGCTATCCTGTCAGCCGCCTCATTGCCCTCTATGCCTTGGTGCGCTCGGATCCACATAATACTGGGGCGGGTGTGGTACCAGGAGTGCGATTTCTCACGATGTAAGCGGCCGCTTGGCAGAGTTCCCCATCGAGGTACGTCTTGCAAGCTTGCTGCGAGTCGCTCAAGATTCTATTTATTCTTTCGGTGGTGTGGGCGTGCTTGATGGCAAGCGCGATTGCGACTTCCTCAGCGTCCGCTATGCTTCGACTTAGAACCGTGCCACTCGCTATCTAGTCTCCGAGGTTGGTTGCGACGGTTGCTACTGCAGCCGCCCGACTTTAATAGGGGCTGGCGTCAGTGTACAGAATGTTTGTTTTGCGTCGTATGACATTTTGTTGAATTTGCTTGATTAGGGCATTTCGTCGTTCACCGAGGTGTAGGGGGTCCATGTTGGTTGGAATTGGGAGGACATGATACTATTCCCGGGTGACCAAGGGTAGCCTAATCCGTGGTGTTTTGTCAACGTTTTCTGCGTGGTGGTGACGTGCCAGCCGCTGAAGGGTACTGATGCCTGTACAGCTGAGGCGCAGGCGGCGCTCTTCGGCAATTATGAGGGCTTCCTTGAGCTCCGCGTAGGTACCGAAGACACCCATGGCATGAATGACATCAGTTGGCGCAGAGCTCGGAAAATCGAGTGCGAGTTTATAGGCCTTGCGGATTTGGGCTTCTGTTTTCTCCTCTTCTGTTCTGGTCGTATTGTGGAAGGGTATGCTGTATGTCCATCGTGGAATGATGAGGGCTGTCACCTCGCGTAATGCGTTCCGCTCCTTGCTACCGCCCCGCCTGTTGGTGATGCGGCGGATCATCCCGCAGATCTGGTCTGTTGCGCGGGTGAACTCTCTGATGGTGTATTGGTGTTCCCCATGGCTCTGGATCCACATGCCAAAAAATGCGGATAGTCTGAACCTCTGGTCTTGCAGGTGAAGGCTCATTTGTTCCTTCTTGAAGGTTGTTTTATGGACGAAGGTTATTTTATGGACGCGGATGTAATGCGATTTTTCTGGGGCGTAGTTCATCCCGCAGCGTTAGGCAAAGCACTGTATGGTGTCCATGGCTTGTTGTAATTTTGCTTCCTTCTCGCCTGCCGAGCCAGTAGTTGTCCAGACTGTGACATCGTCTGCATAGAGTGCATGACAGATGCCAGGTTGATCAGCGAGCATGCGTGCGAGGGCGATCATGGCAACGCTGAACAACAGGGGTGAGATTATCGAACCATGCGGGGTGCTTTGCATGCGTGTGCTTCGGATGGGATGGATGGAATACAGGAGCGTCTCCTTTGAAACGGAGTGGTAGCAGTAGCTATCATGCTTATTTTTCTCCCTATATCTTAACTATTGTTTTAGATTGGTTAACTATACCATCATTCTATTTATTAAATTTTTGTTTCTACATTACTAACATTATGTCACTTATCTGCTTTTGAGCCACCAATCTTCCAGTCGTTTTTTGCTAGCTTCCACTGCCGGTTTATTCACCCGGTCACTGGTATCTCTAACCCCAGAGCTTCAGCAGCAGTGACTGCGCCTGCATCAACTTCCGCGTGGATACCATTACATTCGAGTATAATATGGTCACTTGTTTCCCTGGAATTACCACATGCAGCACATGCGTCATCTTCATTGTTAAATTTCTTTTTGTAGCTGCGGGTTCTAAGGCACCCTGATCTAGCTTCAAAAAGTAGGGCACTGCCTCTTGAGTTATCAAAGAAAGCTTCCTTCCTGATCTGCATTTTCTACTTTCGGTATAATTCCACACTGGTTTTCTTTTATCGAATTTATCCAATTTTTACCTTCTGTGTTTTTCACCTGTTGCTTAAAGCTTTTTTCTCCGTCCTTGTGACTAGCATACCTACTAGTTAGTTTCCTAGTTATTTTCCTTCATTGTGAGTCAACGCTTTCTAAGTATAGGTATTTAAATACTTTAGCTGCCCATCTGTTACTGCCCAATTTCCTCAGGCGTTCTTCATACATAAGCTTTGATACCACAAAACCACGGAGCGCCCTCGTTGTAACGGAATGGCAACTATCGCCATCATGCTGGCTAAGCGATTGTCGCGCCATCCTCCGGACTTCATAGAAATCGCTTTTTAAGCAGAATTGCGGCCTACTTCTCTAATTGGTGTCAGGCTCAGTACCTTCCGTTTAGCCAGCGTTTATTACCCAGGCAGCACACCAACATCGCACCAACCCCGGCCCAACGTCGACAAAAATTGGTACCAACATTGGCGTAACACTGTTTTTTTTAGAAATTACTACATTTTTATATATTGGTCCGGCTTATATGCCAACATTGCACCTGTCTTGGCACTGCCAACATAGGCTATCAGCTGGCCGTGCCCCTAGTGTCACGTATTGGCATGCCACTAGTTTTCATTGGCACATGTGACATTGGCAATAAACCAGCCATGCCGCTAGTATCACATACTGGTATTTATTGGCATGCGACAAGTATTCATTGGCACATGTCGCATTGGCACTGCCACTGTTAAGCCACCTTTAGCCATGCAGTTATTTCACCCTTGCCCTTACTACTGCTATTTGCTTAACTGTCACTCTGACAATTGTGGTTTTCGTATGCAGTCATTTCCCAATACCACCTTGCATGTCATCTCCCTAAGGAGCCATAAAAACCATGTAATTAAATGGGGCAAGCAAAATATTTTCCGAAAACATTTTATTGAGAGCTCATATACATGTACATGCCACAAGGACATCAGAGGGCCAAAATGCAGTGCAGGAGGCATTGGATACAGGGTTAATATGGGAGAGGCTAGTAGGTGTAATTGGAAACAGGGCACTAAGCAAAACATGACCAGGTAGTGCAGGTAGAGGTGATAGGGTGCAGTGTGCATTGGTCATGATTGAAGGGGCTGGACATGTTGAGCAGGGTTGATGCACTATAGCCTTGTAGTGCGAGAGGTGTTGCAGGAATAGGAGGGTGAGCATGGGAGCATTCCAGGGCAGTGTCCACCATGGATGGAAAATGGCAGTAGACTATGTTGAGCATGATAGTTGGCAGTGAAGGGTCAATGGAGCAAGTGCTGAGGTTGAGGGGGCGATGGAAGCGCATGGCCCAGGTAGTAAGCTGGGCACCCCGCAGGAAACAACCATTCAGGGACAGTTTGTTGAGGAGATTGGCCCGTGGGTCGTACAAATGACATCTGCACAGAAGGCAAGCATATATCACCATACGATCTAAGCTCACCTTCTCAAAACTTATCCAAACACATATTTGAAGTCTGGGTGCTCTATACGATTGAGTACAAAATACAGAACCCCGCTATAGTAAAACCTCTGATATAGTAAAGTGAAACTGAAGTCCCAATTCATCTTCCATAGACAACTGCACATTTTCCCCCTTTATAGTAAAGATGTTTTTGGTAAAAATCGGTTAAAGTGCTTCTGGCCATGGCGACGACTCCTGCGCACTACCTATAGTCGCGAGGCCAAGACTTTTTGTATTTGAAAACAGAACAATAACCCCGACTGTTCGTTTAGGTGGCTTTACTACTAGCCGCAGCAGCAGCCAGAAGAAGCCTACTTTACAAAAGCCTTGGAGCCGTGAGGGAAAGCGAGCAGCGCGAAGAAAGAAGTAAAGCTCTCTACAAACATAGCAAGGAGGCAGCGTGTTCCATTAAGAAAGTAAAGGAGTAAAAGTGCAGCAAGAAATAGGGAAGGGAAAGAAATGGGTCAACATTCACTGCAATGTGCAGTACAAATCATGAGGCAGTGGTGGCAAAAAAGGGAGGTGCAGCGAGTAAGGTCTTACAGCATTTGAGTGCCATGCGAATTTATAATTTATTGCCTTTTAAAAGACAAAAAGAGCAAAAAGGGACACCATTTTCATGCAAGGCTTTAGTTTTTACATGAAATCGAACTTGGTTGCATTTGTAATCACGTCTTCATGCTTCAGAAGTACTTCCACAAGATGTAGAGAAATTTTATAATGAAAAAATCACACAAAGAGATGATAAAAGCGAGATGGAAGGTATTTAGGTTTTTTTTTTTCATTAGGCAACAAGACGTTTTCATTAAGTGCCTTTATTAACTACTAGACAGCACTTTCAGGGCCATGTCATCACAGACCACTGATACAGTAAAGGCCATGATATAGTAAACATTTTCGCTGGCCTCAGTGGCTTTACTATAAAGGGGTTCTACTGTATATATTGAAGGCCTATTGCCACACATTCTTATTTTAGAGCACTTTGCGACAGGTTTCTGGGCCTGCAAGGGCATGCAGCATCTTATGACGTATTGATGACAAACATATATGCAACATAATATCCATTCCAGATAAAAAAGAAAGATATTTGGAAGGAAAAACCTGCTTCCGGCAAACCGATAACTTCAGGTAGATGCTTAGTGTTCATATAGAATTACAGTTCCTGAAAATATGACGGTTCAGGCTCCAGAACGTTCAATTTTTAAAAAATTCTTAAACATTCCTGCAATAGACAATATGGATTACTAAGCATGCAAAACTGGAAATATTAAAGAACACATCAAAGAATATTTTCTGCAGTGCACCAGTTACAGGAACGCAAACATTACTGCGGCCAGAAATAATTGCCCTGACAGAATCAATCAAGCTATCTTCAATCAGCTAACTGATGGAGATGTGTACATCGTAGATATTCTCAAGGCTGTGTACGCATATAATTTTTTCAAGATAACCATACCATTTCAAGTTCCAGCTTTTTAGTTTTCACAGCTTTATTGCTTGCTGCATTCTACTATAAACAATTGCCTTACTTGTAATGTACCAAAGAATAGTTTTCATACAGTGCTCATTATAAATTAAAGACACCAGAACAACATGCACACAAACAAGGAAAGAAGAACGGGACAGAGCGCCATTCACAACTGATTTATTGTGCAGAATAAAGTACATATATATCTCACTGCCAGCATATGCGCAAGGAACCCATTCAGCATCATGTAGTTTAAGATATGTTCAAGAAGCCCATGCCGCATACCACAGCCTCTTTCTCTGAGAGAGCATTTCTTGAACACAGCTTATCTTAAACTGCATGATGCTGAATGTGATGTAGCTGAATGTGTTCCTTGCGCATGTGCCGGCAGTGAGATATATATGTACTTTGTTCTGCACAATAAATCAGATGTGAGTGGAACTCTGTCCCGTTCTTTTCTTGTGTGCGTGCATTGTTTTGGCGCCTTCAGATTATAATAAATAAACACGAGGAAGCCCAAAAAGAAGTTCTAGTAATCATACAGTGCATGCTTGTTCAGCTAAAATTATTACAGCCAGCCTGCAATGAGCAATTGAGCAAGTACTAGAAATTTACTTTGCATAGCCAGGAAAATGATATGCTAGATCTGAGTACAATGATATCGCACTTCCTTATCAGCTAGCAGCCTACCAGGTGTGCATTTTCCCTCATCACAGCTAATCATATGGCCATACCATCGGCAACCTTCCACGTGCAAGATTATATTCAGTTAGGCATACATGGGTGATTTTATATCCAGGTACCAGGTGTGGTGCTCGAGCATCTGATTTCTTCAAACCAATTCATAGTAGTTGTTGGTATAGAGAATAGTAATCTGCCTGAATATCTGAGGCCAAATATTATTTTCATTGCTTAAGCACACCTTAAAATACAATGCTTGATGTGACTATGGGATCATAAAAAAACGATACATCTAGCATGAAAGTGATTGTTTACTTTCACACTATCACACGTTCCTTGAAAACCCAGTTTAATCCTTAGCTCAAAATTTGTTTCGCACACATTTTATAGTTCAGTATCTATAAAATGTTGCTATTTTGTGAATATATTTCAAAATCAAAATTTCTTAACAGCCTCACAAATTATTTTTTTTTCAGAAATGGACAATATTTTGTACTCAAATTAAAAATAAGATTGTGTCTGGAGAAATAGTATTGTTTGCAGAACAAAACAGCACATAAGCAAAAAAACACACCTATCGCTCAAATTTAATGTGCAATACACGAACTGAGAGTTCACCTAAAATTACAAGTACAATAGCCCTGTGTACATGGACTCGACAGCACCGGGTTTAATCAGCGTTGAGTAAGCAAGGTCATCGTTCTCGACCCGGCTGATGTCTACATGAACTCGCTTTCTAGTGAGTAAGTATCGTAGCAGAGCGTAGCATCGAGATTCGAAGTTATTGTGCAAGTTCTTACTCGTATTTGATCCCATTGCCTTTTGCTATCGAGAGCTTCGATTATTTTTGATCGTTGATGAGCGCTAAAAAGCATTCATTTCGAGTGACGCTCGTCGCCGCTCCAGAGGCTTTTTCATATCCCAGAGTTCCCCATAACTAGACTCCCTGACTGGACAGCGTCTACATACCTTTAGATAAGCGGGTCAAACGAATTAGCCTACCCCCTGCAAGCGAGTTAACGCCACCCGCTCCGCCGCCTATTTTACTCGACCCGACTGTGTATACATGAACCCCACAACTGATTTTTCACTCGACAGACGTACTCGACCCAATTCTGCCGAGTTCATGTATACAGGGGTGGAACGCAAGTGTAACAAGTAACAATGCTGCTAAGAATCCAATCTGCTTTCTTCTGGCTCCATCCAGTTTTCTAAAAAAATATCTTGTCTAACAAAGGAGGATATTTGGAGTTAAGCAGCTAAGCAACACAAGATCCATATGCTTGCTCTAACGCATGATTCCTCTGTGCACTTACAGTCGCAATTTCCTTGGTCATGTGGCTGTTCACTAAACCGTCTGACTAGACATGACAATCAAAAAAAAAAATCGGGGGACCATTTCCACTTTTATTAAGACATGCAAAAGCTTTTTTGTTGTTGACATAGCATTCAGAGACTGCGGGAGTTTGGCAGTTTTTTACGTCTTATTTCGTTTGGCAGTTGCAAGGGGATGTAGAAAAAGAAATATGAGTAGGGAATATAATGGGTGACAACATCCCGAAATGAAACTAATGGACCAATGATGCACACTGCGTATCTTAAATGGCGTCACTGGTAACATCAAACACAGAAAATCGTCCTTGAGTATGACAAATTTGAAGCCCAGGAGGTGAGTTGGTTGTGGGCAGGTAGTTGGAAAAGGGCAGTCCCCCTGAGAGGTAGGCGGCAAGATCACTGCCACTCATTATGGGGAAAGCCCTGGCAAGCATGCAGGCAAAGGTGCACATATATAACAGCAATAAATGCACAAGGAATGCACGCCTGAACGAGCAGCTGCACTAATAATTTCCTTTTGTCTTGCAGACCACCCCTCCTGCACTGTAAGCAAGTCTGCTCTGTTTTCCGAACGCAGAAGCATATGCAAAAACAAACAGAATGTTCTCTAAAATTTACAAAATTTGAACGAGTATTGCATGATGATCTTTCTGCAAATGTCTTGCTCTAGGGTTACAAAATAAATTCATTGCAGCTGCGAATAAAGCGAGTTGGGAGCTAATGGAGAATGTCAATGGCTTGGGGAGAGAATTATTTATAATTGTCGCTTTGAACAAAGTAAATAGCCTGGTTTAGATCAAAGTAATTTTACATCTACATGGCTGAAGCCAGTGTAGGCAACCAGAAATGTACAAGCAGTCAGTAACTGCATGTCTGTATGAACAAATACATACAGTGCAGGCAGCAGTAATGAAGGGAGAGTGGAAGGCAAATAACCTGAGCAATACTGAATGGCTTTCTTCTATTCAACCTCAATACAGGCTTCCTGCGAATTCTTGTAATGCAATCATAATCAAGTATGCTAAATATTCTATCACCTAAAGCACCTGCTCTCCCGTGTTAGGCAAATGACAGCTACTTCGTCAGTTAAACAAGCTATGTCTGTTATTGTGCTATTACACCACAGGTTCACTCAATCATGCCTCAACTTGAAATAGTCACATACTGTTGAAATAAAGCAATGAAATATAGCACCAGCTATTAAAGCACTGCCAGGGACATGAAGGATATTATTTTCTGCATACTGGTGGGCAAGACTTCTGAACAAGTAAGTCTTGAGCTAAAAGGACAGAAAAAGTCAGATAGCATGCAATCCTATAGCAAAACGCCAGCGGAGCATTTAAAGCCTTTATATAATGCAAAACAAAGGCAATGTGTAATACCTACCGAGGCAATGTTTCCTTACACACAGCATGTTACATGGCAAGGCTCCCACAGTTGTCGACAGGTTTGCAGCACCAAAATGTTGATGATATTGTCTGCCTCACATTCAGGCAGCATCCCTTTTGATGGCAGATGATTGCTTGTGCAAAAGCAGTGAGATGATACAAAATGGAGCAGCTGGACTGCGGGCGTAAAAGAGCAAAGAGCCCTAAATGCAAGGAAAGAAAGTCTCCATTAAATCGATGCCTCTAAATCATGATAACAGCATACCACGGCTCTTCTCTGTTTAGTTAATCTATAATTTCAATTGAAAGCTGTCTCGAAAAATGGACTAATTGCAACTCTATGTTACACATGGTATAACATAGCTGTGCCAGGGCGGTGGGGCGATTAGTTAGCATAACGACCGGAATATGCATACTGACGTTTCATGCAGTCTTGATGCTGGAGCAGTCTCATGGTGCGAAGAACAAAATTAAAAGCAGGCACGGGCGCCAAACGTGTGCTACACAACCGACGCGACTAGAGGTGTGCACGGGCATAAATTTTGAGCCCGACTCGGGCCACATGCTACAAACCCAAACCCGGCCTGGAACTGAAATTGCCTGAGCCCACCCAGCGCTCACACTGAAGGCTGCGGCCCTGCTGGACATGCTATGACAGACCAGTTGCAAAACCTACAAGTCGGCTTCCCTGTGAGGCTGGAATTCGTGCACAGTGGCGACAGAACCTGATTCAGGAATAATAGTTAGGTGCAGTACATGCATCTACCACAGTCCATGCTGCTTGGGATGCAGTTCCCCACGCACAGGCCATTGTGAGAGAAAGGTTTTCGGGCATTCCTAACACTGGAATAAAGGGGGGAGCACTGTCACCCTAGGGGTGAAGAAAGAAAATTTAGAAAAGGGACACTAACCGGAGAAGGTAATAGTGGGGCGACAATGCGCACGCGAATAATGCTGTGACGAATGGGCAAGAGGTGCGGCAATTACCCTACCCGTCAGGCGATGTGCTAGCACTGTACTCAACTATTACCCCAAAGTCTATGCCGCCACCGGGAAGCTGACGTGTAGGTTTTGCAACTGATCTATTGCAGCTGAAGCAACGATACAGATAGAAAAAAATAGGCGACAATCCCTGGCGATGCATCGCTCGACGACGACGCCAATGCCTATCGCTGCCGCTGGTGCACATCGCACAGAGCGAAGGACCTCAGCGACAGAGACGCGTTTTCAGCCTTGCTTTGTTAGCGCCCCCCTCCCCCTCAAAAAACAAAAAAAAGAAAATGGTCCCAGCGCAGCGGCGTGCTACTATACTGCGATGCAGACATGATTGAAAGCAGTAGCGTTTTTCTGCAACTTTCGAAAATTAGCAATATCTAGCCACACTAGCCTTTTTTGTTTTGCAATACTACCCTACCAAGCTTTTACTAAACCGTCTCGATGCGCTCGCATATGCACTGATCAGACGAAATGAGCGTCTGCAGGATTTTCGCTCATACCGGACTAGGGAAACAAACTTTGCATGCAAAACAAAACAAAAAAAAAACACAACGAAGGTGAGTACCCCAAAGATGTGCGATTGGTTGCGTCGCGAGCTGGTTCCTGCATCATGAGCGATTTTCTAAAAACCCAGAACCTGGGCGACAGCGCCGAGCGGCAATGCTTTAGCGGTCCTCAGCGCACTGCGCATCGTGCTGCCGCGCGACTCATGCGGTTAGCGTTTTATCGCACCAGACACGAGAAAATATGTTTTTGCCCGGACTCTTCCGACTCCGCCCGAGCCACGCGACGGCTATACGCCGTTCCAGCCACTGTAACGCCGTGAATATCCGAAGTAGGCTATTAGGGCTACGATGCCACGCAGTTGTTTACTTTAGGAAATTAGTACTCTGCAAAATAGTAACGGTTTAACTAGAAATCAGCTGCAAAATGATCGCGATTAAGTCGCGCACACTTGAGAACCACTTTTGAAAAGTTAACAGCGTAAGAAATAGGCTAAAAGAAGACAACTCTCCCTAGCACATGGCTTACGCAGCCTGCAGCAACAGCGAAATGTAAGACAACGCTTGTAATTTAAAAAATGCTCAATCTAAGAGGCTAATATTGTGCTCCAATGTACACAAACGGTTTATGAAATCTGAGTGAAAAAATTTGAAAACTTACATGGAATATTTCTTGAAGAAAGAAGCATTTTCCGTGCGCGGTGCCACCGAACTTCGAGCCGAGCGAACGAGTGGCCGTTGGATGGACGAAAGAATAAATGAATGAATGAAAAACGTTATTTACACAAAGGAAATTCTCGGAGCGCCCTCTTTGAAACAAAATACAACTGTCGCCGTCGTGCTGGCTAAGCGATTGTCGCGTCAACTTTCGAGCTTTTTAGTAATCGCTTTTTCAGCAGCTCGATGGTCTCGGTTTTGTACCCTCCGATTAGCAAGCGTTTCTTAGATGACAGGACTTGAACCAGCCTTGAACGATGCGCCGCTGCTGCTGCTCATCTATGTAGACCTCTGTGCCAGCAGCGAAGCGCGTCGTTGCCCTGGAGAGGCGCCTAGCTGTTTTTTTTTACAACACCCAAACCTGTTCAAGTTGTATTTTGTGAATGCTGTGTTCTACTACAAATAGCTTGCTAACCAACGAAAATGCTTTCATACAATAGTGCTCAATCGAGTGGGATATTTCAATCACCCTGAAATGAGAATTTGAAGCAAGTTTGTTGAAAATTATTGAGCTAAGCATCTCAGTACCACGACTTGCCACCTCTCTATAAGCTAGTTGCATACGATGCTTTCATTTTTTATCATATATCCGCACCGTCAGCATCATTCTATCTGCTAGATTAGTCGTTTGTTGGCCCGATTCATTAGGCGCTTGTTTCTTTCTCACAGTTTAGTTTCTTGCGTATATTATATTGGCCAAGAAAATGCAGTAAAAGTACATTTCTCTATGCAACCTGTTATGAGAGCCCGGAAATGTTTGAAAGAAGTCTCCAGTCTGTTAGCGTTCGTCTTTTTATTACTGCGCAATTCCTTCCCCTGGGCGGCGCCGCCCCTTGGACCCAGAGTGGTGCGTCGACCCGTCCGCCGCTTTGGCGCACCTGCGTGGATTTCGACGCGCGCATAAAACCTCGGACCTTGCTCGCATCGCATGCGGTGAGAGAGTGCGATCCGGGGAACGACAGGAGTGCGACGTGCGCGAGGACGAGATTGAGCGGTGCGTCAGCACGGAGAGCAGGCGCTGGAAAACTGTGCGAACGAGCGTGTGCGAAACAAAGATGGGTCATTGTAATCCAGTTGTTAATATACCCATTGTACCTTTTCGTATTTTATTTGTGTTTCCAGTCTTTTCTTTCACATATTTTTTTTTTCGTTCTAATGCTAACAAGTCAGTGTACATGTGGGTATCTTCTCTCCATACACAATATTTGTAAAAAAAAAAAAAAACTACCTTCCCCGCGCACGCCTGTAACGGTTCCACCACGGAGGTAGTTAGAGAATAAGTTTTGATACCGAATTAAGCCTAATTGTAAAACAACGACTGCTTTATTTAGTTTTTGAACTCTACAGTTATTCCTTCTTGCCATATCTAGCGCAAGCATTGTATTGCAGTGAACGACGGCGGAATCGCGAAATTGGGGGTGTGAATAAAAGCGGAGAAACGTTACAGACCTCTTTTTTTCGAACTTGCGCGAAATAAAGAATGAATAAACTAGAAATTCTAAAATTACGCTATCCATGCACTTGGCATGGCGTCGAGTCAAATGTTGTTCTGCTGAGCTGCCGCTCTTGTATACTGGCCGCTACACGAAGCTATTTTGTGTTCCTATGAAATTCAGTGTGACAAAGCACCACGCGGATATATTTCGCGTTTCAAGTTCTTGTGAAATGTGGAAGCCGGCCCGCCGCCGTGCAGCGGGTGACTCTAACTGGCTCTGCGATCATTTTTGGCATTGCAGTGATTTCAATATTCGCGGCTTGTTTAGCAAATAGCTGGCGTGCTCGTTTGCCAAATTAGTGTTTCAAGATAATCATAGAGCATTTACCAGTACCGTATGTGTGCGATATTCCATCAGTGATTAATGCGCCATGGTCATTGCAGCCGTACTTTTGATTATACACGTATGCGATGGTCTACTCTTGCAAAGCCTAAGACGTAAGTTACTCTAGCTCTAGGCATGTCAAATAGGTATATGAAAGAAACCCTATTGCAAAAACCAGTGCCACTGGGAGCCAGCGCCCCAGCGCCATGCCTGATTATGGTCCCAGTATGACGCTGGACACTGGGCGCACTGGGACGCGGCATACTGGGACGCGGCATACTGGGACGCGGCATACTGGGACGCTCCGCGCTGGCGGCACTGTTCGCCCGGAAAAAAAAAGGCGTGGGATAAAAATTAAAAAGTAAAAAGTAACGAAACAAGTTAGGTACATAAAAAACCTAAAAAGAAGTAAAAAAAAAAAGAAAAAAAAACTAGTGGACCAAGCGTGCCTCGAACTAAGTCCCTCGGCACATACCAATTACTAGCTCAGCACGCTAACCACTCGGCCACGCCGAGAACTGGATTTCCTGTAAACATTTTTGCATTTTATGTCATGACCCGCATTTATAAGGTTGGGACTTCATGTTTTGCAGTCTACAGGCCTTTGCTACCGTTCTAACAATTGCAACTTCTTGACCATTTTAGCTTGCTGTCTGCTCTCACGACTTGCAACTAATGTTCTGGGTGCCTATGCGCGCTATTTTGTGCACTGGAATCATTTTTAACATGTGTAGTTTGACATCGCTGGCAAATTTACCAACGCCGGCTCTTGGGTGGTGCTCTGCTACCGTGGGCGTAATTTTCGCTGAACACGGAGCTTTAGTAGAAGCCTTCAAGGAAAAACGTGCGACCAAGCTTTAATACCGGCAAGCGCCGCAGCGATGACCCTAATTGCGTGTAACTAAACCTTATTTGTATGTAAACATTGCGGGAAGCGTTGCGATGACCGAGGGCTCGGCTGCTTGATACGCAGAGTAAGAAGGAGCGCAAAAGCTTGAGAAACACGCCAAATATTATGTATTACAAGCGCTGTATATTGTTGCTTTTTTTCTCATGGACCCATCGCTGGGTAAACTACTCTCTTCCTCGTTTTAGTTTTTCTTTCTGCTGTTTATACTGGGCCGTGGTGCAGGCTACGCTCGCCTGCGATTGAGCCCGCATTGAACATTTTGGCAGTAATCATTGTGTTAGAGTGCCCTTAAGATCAGCTGTGAAGTTGGTTATGCATGGTAGCCCACATTATTCAATTCCAGCTTTAGTAGTGCGTTAGTAGTCAGTCTGTCATGAGATCGAGGCGCGGCGATCGTTGTCGCTCTCGAAATGCTCGAAACGACCTATCGAAACATGGAAACTCTAGAAAAAAGATACTGCCTTTGTTTTCTTACAAATGCGCAACGACTTCGCAGCAAAAAGCGCTTGCTTGAACCATATTTTTCATATGCCCCCCGATGGTCGATTGAAAGTACGCTGTTGCCCTGTTGGCCCCTGAGGGATGCTACTCCGGCTGATGCCGCATGATGCACCGGCTATACTGGGGCGCTGGGACCAGTGCGGCCCCAGCGCACATACAGCGCTTCTCCCAGTGCATCGCGGATGCCAGCGACACACTCAGCGTCAAAAGTCTAATCCCAGCGTTTTTCTCCCATCGCACCAGTGCAGCCAGTGTCTTCCAGTTACTGCTCCAGTGAATATTGCAGACCTCCAGCATGCCCAGCAGATCCAGTGCAAAACCAGCGCGAAAATCTTACTGGTTTCGCACTGGAGACGCTGGTTTTTGCAATAGGGAATAGAGCCTTAAAGTATAGCGGCTGACGCATTGCGTCGTAAATTCCCGCCCGGGCGGCGGCCGTGTGCACCTTGAACCACACGTGGAGCGTCAGCGCCTGCGTCTTGGTTTGCATCGCGCAGCGTGTAACCCGACAACCCCACCTGCAGAGAGCATTCACTCGGGCAAGTCGGCGCCGCTGTTGCTGGCGCCGTGCCTCCATGTTTTCCTTCCTTTATTTGTAATATTTTCAATGCACCTAGCAAGTAGCGAACAGAGCGTCCATATTTCGGCGCGAGTGAGTGCCATCAGTGGACTGGAACAGAAGTGCGCGGTGTGTCGTCAACAAGAGCGGATGCTTGAGAAAAAACGAATGTGCGAACGAGTGCGATGAAGAAAAGTGAAACTGTAACCCAGTTATTTATTTCAGCATAACCTTAATATTATTCATACTGAGATTGTACGTGCAGTGTTTTCTCCCCATTTTTTTTCTAATACTTCACTTCTTAGAGCGACAAAGAAGCAGGAAGCGTCGATACGATTTGCCATATGTGGGAACGTCCATGCATGTGCGGACCGACGTTTAATTTACCGCTCAATAATCCCGCTTTAATTTAGATCACCATTGTTAAATTGTTTAAGCGAAAGTATGTGCTGCGATGCTTCGTATTCGTATAGCTTAAACCGCCTAGTGTATTTTTAAAGTGTATTTCGATCGAAGCGCGCTCCCCATAGTCGATCTGAGTCGCGTACGGGCCTTAATAGGCCGACACTTATCGCTCATTAATTGCATCGCACTGCATGCGTGTCCTGCGGTAATCGTCTGTTTGAAGCCACTTTTGTTAAACCTAATACACTCGGGGGCAAAGAAATTTGCTAAAACTTTTGGAATTCTCTTCACCCAGAGCAGCAGGAATCGCCACGGGAGCAGCCATGGAAGAACATAGACCATTGCCGAATGAATACAAAAAATAGCAATCATTGCCTATGCACGATATATGACATGTCGTTTTGATTCTTTCTAATCTCCCGGTCGGCGTGGAGCTATTTATCGCCGCCGCCCTGACGGACCAGCAAATGGTGGTGAACTTATTGATATTTGACGCCATTGGCCGATCGTAGGTCTCGTCCAAATTCGTCACAGATACATGTGGATTGATTACAGTGCCAGCTTAAGTCAATGAAGATCTAGTGTAAAAGACATGGTGTAATCCCAAGCAACATCAACAACAGCTAGGTGGGATTAAAGCAAACGCGACGGAAACCAGCACCGCGGAACTATAACTATTTAGACGCAAGATTTTCGAAGCATTTAAAATTGCAAAGTTAACTTGAAAACATCAATTATAGCAGCACAGTTAACGATTCCAAGTATTAAATGAGCCTGCCAACCGCAAAAGCAGGCTAATGCGGTTTCCCACGGAATATTTCCAGCCACATGCTAATTTGCATCTAATATTGACCAGTAGGTGAAATAGACAAGACAATGTTGACTAAAGGTTATGCCAATGCATCTGGCGGGACATGGTAACATAACTGACAGTATTGTCCAGCATATGCCATATATTAGCCAACGTCAGTAGAGTAATGGCTAACGCTGTTCGATACAGCCATCCTTATGAAAGGGCAATGCCAATACCGTTGATATGTAAGGTATGCCAGTGCATATCTGACATTGGCGGGCCATTGTAACATAGCTCACATTATTGTCCAGCATATGTCGAATATTGGCCAACATCAGTGGACTGACGGCTAATGCTGTCCGTTATAGCCATCCTTATCTCATGGTAGCGCCAACGCCGGTGATACGCCGGATATTCAGGCCCATCATTGCCATCCTGGTATAATAGTACCACCGATATTGTGAGGGCATCGGATATGACAGGCCAATGTATTCATTATAAATAGGTACGAGCAATATTGGTTACCACTGGAATCCTCAGGGTCAGTGTTGAACGTGTTATAGAATGGCACAACCAATACCAGCCATAAGATGGCAGCACTAGGCCAACTCACTGACAATATTGGACCGGGCTCTTGTGCTGCTTGGGTATATGGCAGGACTTGAACCTTTCTTGAACGATGCGCTGCTACTGCTCCTCATCTATGTAGGACTCGTTACCAGAAGCGAAGCGCATCGTCGCCCTGGAGAGGACGACTAGATGTTCAATTTACAACACCCGACCGGCCTGTTCAGGTTGTATTTTGTTAATGCTGTGTTCTACTACGAATACCTTCCTTACTTGTAGCACACCAACAAAAATATTTTCACACAATGGGGCTCAATCGAGCAGAATATTCCAATCAGCCTGAATCAGCATTTGAAGCAAGTTTGTTGAAAATTATTTTGGACAGGAAACAGAATTTTGAGCTAGCATCTCAGTACCACACTTGCCACCTCTTTATAAGCTAGTTGCATATGATGCTTACATTTTCTTTCATAACGCCAGTTGTATATCCGCACCGTCGCCATCATTCTATCTGCAAGATTAGTCATTTGTTAACCCGATTCATTAGCCACTTGTTTCTCTCTCACAGGTTAGTTTCTTGCATATATTTTATTGGTCAAGAAAATGCGGTAAAGTACATTTCTCTATACAACCTGTTATGAGAGCCCGACAATGTTTGAAAGAAGTCTCAAGTGAATTCACATGTGGGTGACTTCTCTCCATGCACACTATTTGTAAAAAAAATAAGTCTTCCTGCCCCAGCAGCGCCTGTAATTGATTCATTACAGAGATAGTTATAAAATACATAAGCTTTGATACCGTATTAAGTATAATTGTAAACCAACGGCTGCTATATTTTATTTCTGAACTCTAAAGTGTCTTGCAACTCTTGCCATGTAGCGCAAGCAGTATTTGCAGTGAACGACGACGTAACTGAGAAATTAGGCGCGTGAAGAAAACCGCAGAAAAGCTTTTCTATTTTTGTTTCTCGCACTTGTGAAAAAAATGCCATGGAATAAAATGCTGTTCTGCTGAGTTGCCATTCTTGTACTGGCTGCTACACGAAGCTCTTTTGTGTCCAGATAAAATTCAGTGTGACAAAGCCCCACGCGGATATATTTCGCGTTTCAAGTTCTTTCTAAATGGGCAAGCCGGCCCGCCGCCGTGCCGTGGGCGACTTTAGCTGGCTCTGCGACAATTTTTGCTACTGCTGGGTTTTGGATATTTGCGGCTTGCTTAGCAAATTGCTGGCGTACTCGTTTGCCAAATGCGTGCTTCAAGATAATCATCACATGTAAGGCATATTCCATTAGTGATAAATGCACCGTGTTCATTGCAGTCATACTTTTGATTATACCCTTATGCGATGGTCTACTTTTTTTCAAAGCGTAAGACGTAAATTACGTGAGCTTTATTTACGTTAAATAGGTGTAGAAGAAATAGCGCCTTTAAGTATAGTCGTTCACGCATTGCGTCGTACATTCCCGCCTGGGCGGCGGCCGTGTGCACCTGGAACCACACGTGGAGCGTCGGGGCCTGCGTCTTGAACTGCATCGCGTAGCATGTAGCCCGACAACGCCACCTGCAGAGCGCATCCACTGGGGCAAGTCGGCGCCGCTGTTGCTGGCACCGTGCCATCCATGTTTGTCTTCCTTTGTTTGTAATATTTTCATGTACCTAGTAAAGAGCGAACAGAGCGTCCATGTTTCCGCGCGAGTGAGTGATCACTGGACTCAACAGAAGTGCACGATGCGCGTCAACAAGAGCCGGAGCTTTAGAAAACGTGTGCGAACGAGTGCAATGAAGAAGGAATGAAATTGTAACCCAGTTATTTTTTTAGCATAGCCTTATTATTATATATATTGTGATTGTACGTGAAGCATTTCCTCTCTATGTTTACTGTTTTGTTTTCTAATACTTCTAGAGTGGCAACGAAGCAGGAAGCGTCGGTATACGATTTGCAATATATGGGAACATCCATGTGCGGACCGACGCTTAATTTGCCGCTCAATATCCCAGCTTTAATTGATATCAGCATTGTCAAATCGCTTAAGCGAAAGCATGTGCTGCGAGGCTTCGTATTCGTAACCTTAAACGGCCTAGCTAATTTTTAAAGTGTATTTTGATACACTTTAAAAACAGCGCACAGCGCACTCTCCATAGCCGATCAGAGTCACGTACAAATATTATTAGGCCGACACTTATCGCTCATTATTTGCATCATACAACATGCTTGTCATGTGGTAATAGTCTATTTTAAGCCACTGTTCTTAAAACTGATACACTAGGTGGCAAACAAATTCCCTAAAACTTTTGAAATTCTCTTCACCTATAGCAATTAACAGCAATCGCCACGTGAGCAGCTACGAAAGAACCTAGACCATCTCCGAATCGAAAACAAAAAAATAGCAACCATTGCCTATGCGCGATATATAAAGGGGAGTTTTGATTATTTCTAATCTCACGGTCGGCGCGGAGCTAGTTAGTGCCGCCGCCACCGCGGCGGCCGGCGACCGCTGGCGAACGTGATATTTGACCCCGTCAATCGATCGTCGGTCTCGTCCAAATTGGTCACAGTATTGATGGGGATATATTACAGTGCTAGCTTAAGACAATGAAGATCTAGTGTAAATGAACACAGTGTCATTCCAAGCAACATCAAAAATAGTTAGATGGGATTAAAGCAAACACGACCTAAACCATCATCATCATTAGCCTGACTATACCATCTGCAGGGCGAAGACCTCTACCATATTTCTCCAATTAACCCGGTTCTGTGCTAGCTGCATCCACTTAACCCTTGCGAACTTTTTAACCTCATCCGCCCACCTAACTTTCTGCCGTTCCCTGCTACGCTTTCCTTCCCTTGGAATCCAGTTTGTTACCCTAAGCGACCATAGGTTATCCTCTCTTCGCACTGCAACTGCTGCCCATGCCAATTTCTTCTTAATTTCCACTAGAATGTCAGTAACTTGAGTTATTCCTCTGATTCACTCTGCACGCTTCCTATCTCTTAATGTTACCCCTACCATTTTTCGTTCCATAGCCCTCTGCGTTGTCCTCTACTTAAGTAGAACCCTCTTGGTTAGTCTCCACGTTTCAGCCCCATAGGTGAGTCCAGGTGAGATGCAACTGTTGTATACTTTCCTCTTGAGCGATACCGGTAAGCTGCTAGCCATAATCTGCGAGTGCTTGCTAAATGCGCTCCATCCCAATGTTATTCTTCTTGTTATTTCCTTTTCATGGTCCGGATCTGCGGTTACTACCTGTTCTAAGTAGACATATTCGCCTACTACTTCCAGTGCTTCGCTACCTTACATAAACTGCTGTTCCTTCCTGAGGCTGTTGAACATTACCTTAGTCTTCTGCATATTGATTTTCAAGCCTACCTTTCTACGTTTCCTGTTTACCTCACCAATCATTCCTTGCAGTTCATCTACTGAGTTACTTCGCATGGCATTGTCATCAGTGAATCGCATAATACTGAGGCGTTATTCATCTACCCTTATTCCTAACTCCTCCCATTCCAAGTCTCTGAATACTTCCTCTAAGCAAGCTGTGAATAGTACTGAAGAAATCGTGTCTCCTTGCCTAACATGTTTCTTTAGGGCAATTTTGTTACTTTCTTTATGCAGAACTATGCTGTACAGCTACTATATATATCTTCCAGCACTCACGTATGGCTCGTCTACCTCCTGATTTCGCAATGCCTGCATGACCCCCTAGGTTTCTATGTGGTTCAATGCTTTTTCGTAATCAATGAATGCTATGTATCAGGGCTGGTTATATTCTGAGCATCTCTCTATCACCTGGTTGATGGTATGGATATGATCGATAGTAGAGTACCGTTTCGGAAAACCTGCTTGATCCTTTGCTTGATTGCAGTCTAAGGTTGTCCTGATTCTATTAGCGATTACCTTAGTAAATACCTTGTACGTAACAAACAATAAGCTGATTGGTCTGTAGTTTTTAAAGTCCTTAGCGTCCCCTTTCTTATGAATAAGGATAATGTTTGCGTTCTTCCATTGTTCCGGTGTCGTCGGTGACACCAGGCACTTGGTATAAAGAGTGGCTAGTTTTTCTAGCACGATATATCCCCCGTTCTTCAACAAATCTATAGTTATCTGATTCTCTCCAGCTGCTTTCCCTCTTTTCACAGTTTTTATTGCTTTCTTAACCTCGTCCTTTGTCACTGGTGAAACGCCTGACGGTTTTTCCCTACCTCCAGTCTCATTACGGTCCTGACTACTTTGGCTACTGTAGAGATTAGTATATAACTCCTCAGCTCGCCTGCCTTGCCCTTTAGCGCATACATCTGATTTTTGCCTATGCCCAATTTCTTCTTCACCCCTTTTATGCGTCCCCCATTCTGTACAGCACGCTCAATTTTCTCCCTATTATACTGCCTTATATCGGCAACTTTGCGCTTATTGATTAGCTTTGATATCTCTGCCAATACTATCCGTTCTGCCGGATTGAAAGCTTTCATACTCTGGCGTTTCTTAATCAAATCTTTGGTCTTCTTAGACAGCTTACCGGTATCCTCTCTAACTACCCTGCCGCCTACGTCTACAGCGCAGTCAGTAAGGATAGCTCTGAAATTATAGTTTATTGCTTCTAGGCTAATGTCTCCATCCTCGGTGAGAGCTGAATATCTATTCTGTAGCGAGATCCTGAACTCTTCTGTCCTCCCCCTCACCCCTAATTCGTTGCTGGACTGCTTTCTTACTAATCTGTTGCGTTCCTTCTTCAGATTTAGACTAATTTGGGACCTCACCATCCTATGGTCACTGCATCGCACTTTCCCGATTACCTCTACATCTTGCATAATGGCTGGGGTTGAGCAGAGTATGAAGTCAATTTCATTTTTAGTCTCTCTGTTAGGACGTTTCCATGTCCATTTCCGGTTTTTCCGTTTGCTGAAGAAGGTATTCATGATTCTTAAGTTATTGCGCTCTGCAACCTCAACTGGTAAATCCCCCTGCTATTCCTAGAACCAATGCAATAGCCTCCTACTGCCTGGTCTCCTGCCTGCTTTATCCCTACCTTGGCATTGAAGTCACCCATTAGTACAGTACAGTACAGTAGTACAGTGCGTCTTTACTTTTCGCATTGCCGATTCTACATCTTCGTAGAAGCTTTCAACTGCCTGGTCATCACAACTACATGTATGTACATAGGCCTGTACAACCTTCAGTTTATACCGCTTATTAGGCCTAATTGCGATGCCTACCACCTTCTCATTAATACTATAAAATTCATCTATATTCCCCGCTATACACTTATCGCAAGAAAACCTACTCCTATTTGTCGCCTCTCTGGTAACTCGATACACAGTACATGCCCATTCTTCAGTACAGTATATGCCTCAATCGGCCTCCTAACCTCACTAAGCCGTATGACATCCCATTTCATACACTCGAGTACCTCTAACAGTACTGCCAAACAACCTTCACTAGCTAGGGTTCTAACGTAAAAGTCGCCAGGGTCAGTTTCCATTGCGGCATCTCCAGTGAAGTCAGGAATTCTTAGCACCCCCTGCTGCGTTACAGGTCTGACCGCCGCTGTGGTCAGTTGTTCCGCAGCCGCTGGTGACTGAGGGCCGGGGTTTGATAGGACTAATCATGGGAAGTTGTGGCAAGTTACTGCACCATGGTGGCCAACTCCTGTTCTGGTGTGGGAGTGCGTTGCCGGAGGTGTTCACCGGCATCAGGTCGCACCCCAAACCTATTAATGCAATTCCATTGACACGCGGATCTTTTTTTCTTATCCGGTGATAGAATTGCGCGGCACCGCGATTCGAACCGCGGTCCTCTGGCATGCCAGGCAGAAGCACTGCTGCAACGACCGAAAGGAAACCAGCACCGCAGAACTATAATTAGAACAAGATTTCCGAAGCATTTAAAGTTTCAAATGTAACTTGAAATTATTATAACAGCACAGTTAACGAAGCCAAATAAGTAAACGAGCCTGCCAACGATAAAAGTACTTTAAAATGGTTTCTCACAAAATATTTCCAGCCACATGCTAATTAGCATCTAATAGTGAGCAGTAGTCAAAATAAACAAGAGATTGTTGAATAAAGTGTATTCCAATCTGTCTGACTTTGGTGGGACATGGTAAGAGAGCTGCCAGTATTGTCCAGCATATAACATGTATTGGCCAACGTCAGTGGAGTAACGACTAATGCTGTTCGATACAGCCATCTTTATGAAATGACAATGCCAATACCGGTGATAAGGTATGCAAAGTATGTCTGACATTGGCGGGCGATTGTAAAAGAGCTGACAGTATTGTCCAACATATGTCATATGTTGGCCAATATCAGTGGACTGACGGCTAACGCTCTCCGTTATAGCCATCCTTATAAAACGGCAATGCCAACACCGGTGATACGACGGATATGCAGGCCCATCATAGCCATCCTGATATAATGGCACCACAGATATTGTGAGTGCATATAATATGACGGGCCAACGTTTTTATCTTTATAAATAGGCACGACCAATATTGTTTACTAATGACATCCTCAGGACCAGTGTTAGGCGTGCTATTGAATGGCTCAACCAATAGCAGGGATATAATGGCAGCGCTGTGCCTACATGCGGCTGATCTTTTCCAGCGCACTGACAATATTGGCCCAGGATCTTGTGCTGTACCCCATACAGCGAAAAAGAGCGACAGGAGAAAAAGCTGCTTTATTGCAGCTTGACTGAGTTTCAGTCAGCCAACAGCATTGACCAATGATGCAATATTTACATTTATACACAATTTGGCACTTTGTAAAAAGAAAAATGAGCATGCAAAATTTGCGCGACAGAAACCTCACACGTGTGATTTATCCCAAGGTAAACAAGGAAACCTGGACAATACAAAAATCAGATGGCCAGAGAATGCAATTTCGACCTTGGTTCGACGGCCCTGTGCAGCGGTAAAGCTTTAAGCTGGCGATGGTTTCTTTGCCGGCATCAGCCAAACCATTCACGCGAGATATTTGCTTGTTTTGTTTACAACTGACAAATCGTGCTTCACTCACTTATATCCCTGCTGTTCTGTAGTGTTTACCGCCATGCCAAGTGCGACGCGCTCGACGTAAGTCGCGCCTCCACGCGTGCCCAAGGGTGAAGCAGCGCGAAGCAAACAAAGCCAGCATATCATCGTTACTCTGCAAGGGGGACACCCATCATGGCGGCAGGTCGTTTCGTTCACTCAAATAATGGTTGAGAGCAGTACAATTGTAGCGTGCGAATGGGGGGGGGGGGTGACATTCGTTTACCTACATTTCGCGGACTTTTGCTGAAGATGCGGAAAAAAGGTACAAACAAGTAAGGTTTCCTTAGTATGAATAATCACACTCTGTACATTCTATAATTGTCAAAAGTAAATATTTATATTGTGAGAGAATTACCTTAATTCGATACGTAAAAACAAATAATTGACTGTGCTGCGCAAAGTGGCTGCCAGCAATATACGACCTGTTTATAACATCTGTTTCCAACAGTCTAGACTTAGCCCTTGGCTTAAGGTAGCGGCCACGGCGTGTATACTGTAACTAGAAAAAATATCTGCCTGAGATATTATATATTGTAAGATTTGTAATGATTACAGATTTCACTTACAAATACTCTGATAATCGCGCGAATGTGGTCTATCTAGAAATTGGTCATACGCACATAGTAGAGCTATATTCGTGACTAGAATACAACACTCTACTTATACTTAAGTCCAGCAAGTGCAGCAATACCAAAAAAAGGACTTTAAACACCCAAGTTGTGCCTAGCCTTCAATTTTCTTATGTGGCAGTCCCGTTCGAAATACGGAACGTCAAAAATACCCCTTTTATATCCTGTTAATTTAGCTTTGACCTATCGCATATTTATAAAATAACACCCTTTGCACTCTTTGTTCCTCATATGCAAGTACGTTTGTTTATTTGATTATGAAGAAATTTGGGTTTAGGCGATGGTGCTGTGCTCACTGAAGCAGGTTTGCCAATTATGTTTGCTGAGAAGCCAACTCAGCCTCGCACTGAGTATTTATTATGTTTGATGCTTCGGACATACCTGAATAAACAAACTGAACTTCGCTTGAACAACAGTTATGATAGCTTTCCATTTCGACTTATATTTATGCCCTCAAACCTTAAGGAATTCGCTTTTTTAAATATAGTTACCAGAGTTTTATTTGCAAACTTTGTTACGTACCTAATGCCTGCCTTCCTGTACAGGGTCGTCCACAGTGAGTTGTAATGTCGTTCCGTGCTGCTGGAGCTCCGCGGAGCGCCTTTGATGGGCGGCGTAGAAACTATTTCGCAGAGCATTGAGAGCCTTAAGCGGGGTTTCGCGCGTTGTTTGCTACAGTGCGCTTTGTAGTGCGGTGGAGTGGACTTCAATTTTAGGGCTTTTGGATGAGCTCTAAAATGTAATCTTTTTCTGCGGTGTACCGTGACATTGCAACTTCCTGGTTGCGAAATTTCCAAGACAAAATATAGCTATAGACATAAACAGTCAGGTCGCCTCGCCATCTGCCACTGAGCGCGACCACTTTTGCGAGTGATTTGGCAATTAAGACAACACAAACATTGCCTTATCACAACTGTGACCCAAAATGGGATTGCTGTCTGTCTATACCGAAGGCACAAGCGTGTCTGATCCCTTGAACGTTTTCCACTTGTGTGCTACATTGCACCGATATGTGTAGAGTGCGAAACGAAGACATGCAGATTTATGTGTCACAGAATGCTCACAGCGGTAATCAATACTCACTGATGCACTACTGCAGCTAGGACTGCTGCTCAATGTCTAGTCGACTCTACTCAATGACGGCTCATCCACATCTTAAAACTTGGACTCCTTTGTATGGGGACCCAATAGTCACCATTGACAGACGAGTGCCATCCTCTTGTGAGATCACGGGGGACTGGAATATCGCTCTAAATGCGAAGTCAAAATTAGCGAGATATTGTGTATATCAAATACCACTGCAAGAAGGTGTTCGCTTAGTTATAAAAACAAAAAGAGGCAAAGGAAAATACAAAAATGCTCTACATGTATGCCGGAAAAGCAGCTAAACAAGCATACACAGGGGAAAAAAAAAGAAGAAACTTGCAAATATATTTTTCTTGTGAGCTCAGGACCGAAAGGAATGGCAAAAAAGATAAATCGAAATATATGCCCATTTTGAACTGACAATCAAGCGAGGCGAGCAATCTTGCAGTCCGTCTGAGTTGCATGCGTGAGTTGGACGATTCCTTTCAGCTTAATTCCAGAATTAGCCTCATTCCGTCCTACACCACTTCTCTAAATTCTAAATTGGTTCACAGGAAGGGAAAGGCGCAGTAACTGTCACACTTGCTCTGTGGACACCCGAACCGCGCCGTAAGGGAAGGGAGAAAGGTGGGAATGAAAGTGGAAAGAGAGAAAGAGGAGCCGTAGTGGAGGGCTACGGAGCAATTTCGACCACCTGGGGATCTTTAACGTGCGCTGACATCGCACAGCACACGACGCCTCTTCGTTTCGCCTCCATCGAAACGCAGCCGCCGCGGTCGGGTTCGAACCCGGGAACTCCGGCACAGTAGTCGGGCGTCTTACCACTGCACCACCCCGACATTTCAGTTAGGTGTAGGTACGACCAGAAAACGTTAAAGTGACCAGACGCACCTGTGTTCACGGCATAGAAAGGCAGGAATCATATTTTGGGTCGCCGTTGTGATAAGGCAACGTTCTTGTCCTAATGGGCTAATCAGTCGCGAACGAGGTCACACGCGGTGCAGACAGTGGGGTGACCTGACCTTTCACGTCGAATGATAAACTCCGTTATAAAAATTTCGCAACCGGGCAGTTGAAATATCACTTCGCGTGGGAAAAAAATTAGGCTACTAACGCTCATTGCAAAACCTTGTAATGAAGCCTACTTCCCCGCAATAGCGGGCGCACTGTAGTAAACGACGCGCGAAACCCCGCCTATGGCTCTCACTGTTCCTCCGCAAAAGCTTCTACGGATCCCGCCTCGCTGGCAGCAAGCAGTGACATTCTTCGAGTGAACGACCTTGTGCAGTCCACTTATACTGAGAAAATGTCCCTAGCAGGTTTAGCGTGACAGTTTTCTAATGCTGCTTGCATATTGCGTACGCGGCTGCTGCCAACGCGCTGTGTGGACTTCGTTATGCGGTATACAAAACTTTTAAAAAGCGGATACGGCGGATGCACCAAACCTCTCTCTAAAGCATCGGCTGAGACTGACAGCGACCCGAATGCGGCCATGGTTAGCCTCCGGTCATCCCTGCCGCTCACACTGAAAAATTAATAATCGTGATCAGCCATCGACGTCTGTGGCTGTGTTGATCGTCAGATCATCGCAATTCGCTTGTGTGGCGCGGGGACATTTCAAGTCGTCACCTGATAAGTGGACAACTTTAGGAGCCTACCGAGTGCAGAGTTGAGGCACGATTTGACCGCTAATGGTGAGCTCGCCCGCGGCCGGACTCGAGAGTTGAGCGGCGGCGGCGCATTCTCCGTGGCTCGCCTTGCGTGCTTCCAGAGACGGCGGCGAGCTTGTGGGGGAAGAGCGTGTTGCATGCATTAAGCTGGGAGGCACCGGAGGCGCGATGGGACTGTGCGGACATCTGTGCTGCAGCCCGAGCGTCAATGGCTTCCCCGTCACCCGAGAGTAGCACGTAGTACGTCGTCGGACGCACGGCGTTGTCGAGGGAGCGCATTGGTGTGCTCGTCCTACGGAGGGATATTCGGGGCCGACGGAGGGCATGAGTTTTCAAGCACGTTTTCAATTAAAACAATCAAGTTCTTTATAAACTGCAAGCGGCATTTGCTTCTGGAGAGTCGAATTTAGTGTGCATGAGCTGCAATGCGCTGCGAAGCAGCCCCCGTGTTTTCACCGCTCGCCCCCGAGCCGTCCGAGCTATGAAGGAGTAATGCTCGTAGGAGTTGGTGGCTTTTGCTTTTTTTTCCTGCAATATATTTTGACGTCTGTCAAAGCCTGGCAATAAAAAAAAAACTCCGTCAAAGCCTGCCAATAAAAAAAATTGAAAGCGGCAAACACCAAGCGTAGATTTCACGCAAAAAAACAAAAAAATTAATCCAAGTATTTAAACCATTTCTCGAAGCCTACGTCATGCTCTGCGTAAACTCTACGTCCCCAGCAGTGGCTGTTGCCAGATGCAAAAGCATTTTAGGCCATTTTCAGAGCCGCCTTTTTCATCCAGCCCACAAAACAAGTTCCACTATTCTGTTACAGTCGAGGTTGCTTGCGAAAGTTGTTTAAAAGACAACATGAAAAACTGTGCGTGTTACACACTTGAGCAAGCGGTTTTCCGGCAAACAGTTCACCTTAATCTCGTCCTCATACGTCACTTGCGCAGCTTCGAGTGGAGGAGGTATTCTCGTGGAGAACTTGTCGGAGGAAACGCCGAGGGGCGTTCATTGATCTGAATCGGTCCTGGAGTTGAGGAGCGGGTGTATTCTCCGCAGCAAGGAGTGGAGGTGGAGCGTCGAGTCGAGGCACACTTGTGAATACGGGCGTAAACATAATAATGGAAGACAATGAACTCTACCTCAACTCTCTAATTGGCTTCATACCTGGTCTTTCGACCCAGGACAATGTGCTGCAAATCCAACACCAGATCATAGAAGCGCACACTAAAGACACGTGAGTATTGCTGGGCTTGAACTTAGCAAAGGCCTTCGATAGCGTCAAACACAAAGCAATACTAGATAACCTACAAGATCTCGGCGTACGTCAAAAAACTTACAACTGCGTAAGGAAGTTTCAAAGCGAAAAGCAACCATACAAATTATAAAACGTAAGTAGGACTAATTTACGCTGAGCAGCAGAGAAACACCCCAGGGCTCAATACTTCCACCCCTGCTCTTCAATGTTGCATTGCTAAAGCTTCCGATGAAGCTAGAAGTTATTGAAGGTGTAAACCACAGCCTTTACACGGGCGAGATTACACTCTAGACCGTGGGAGGGAGTGATGGACAAATTGAAGCCACCATTCAGGCAGTTGTGAAAATGGTCGAAGAATACGCAATCCCTATAGGCCCCAAATGCTCTCCTTAATAGTCTGAGGTGCTCGTGTACCAGTCAACACGCAGCAGATTGGACAAAGAACAACCAAGAATCGAACTAAAGGCAGAAGGATTACTCATCCCCAAAGTGGACAAGATTAGGGTCCTAGGAATGTGGCTACAGGAAAATGGTCGTCACGGAGACGATACAAGAAAACTCGAAGGCTGCGCTCAACAAACCATGCGTTTAATTAGGCGCATAGCTAATCGCAACTTGGGCATGAGCGAGGCTAATCTCCTGGAACTTGTACAAGCTTTTGTATTCAGCAGGATCGCCTACCTTGTCCCTTGCTTACACCTGGCCAACTGTGAGAATGATTCGATTGAAGCAATCACCCGCAAGAGCATAAAAACAGCCCTTGGCCTCCCCATCAGTGCGTCTGCGAACCCCCTAAAGAAGCCGGGGGTGCAGAATACACTGGCAGAAGTGATAGACGCCAACAAATATCCCAATACAAAAGAGTGGTAAAGGCATTTGCCAGCCCTTCGCAACGGACGCGAAGACGGGAAGAAGCATACTGCTAATAATAATTCGATATGAAAGTCAAGGGGACCAGAAGATGGACTTCCCGATGGAAATCAGGAAGAGACTAACTCCCCCCGCCCCTCCTCCCGCGACGGAACATGCATCCAGAGCATCCCCAGAAAAGAAGGAAGAAACAAGCGGCAACGCTGCAGAAGATATATCAAGGAAGACAGGGCGTGGCTCATGTCGACGCCGCCGAGTATGATGACAGGCAGGGTGTGGTTGCGGTATTGACAGAAGAACAAACCCTAAAAATAAGCGGCTCGGTTGGGATGACACGGCTTAAAATGTGGTCATTGCCTTTGGGATGACAGGGACAATAACCACAACGTTTAAAAGTTATTCTAAAACAACAATTTGCAATTTTCTCAAGGGTAAGGGTCTCTCCAAAGGCAAAGAGAGTACTGGAAACTTGTCAGCATGACAGAATAATCCGGATAATATGGGCACCAGCTCACTCTCAGCTTCACCGCTCAGAACCACAAAAACTGCGGCCATCAAACACGCCAGTTAAATATTTCGGAGTCTGTATGTGGCTATCGTGTCTGCCTTCGGTTTGTTCACACGTTCAGTAAGTCCGTATCTCTGAGGATGGTGGGCAGTTTTACTTCGGTGGCTCATTTTGCTGTAGTTCAGGTTAACTTGGATGAGCTCAGCCGCAAAAGCTGTTTCTCTGTCCATGGTAAGTACTTCAGAAGCGCCATCGGAGACTTCTTTTGACAATAAACTTAACTTATGTTGCGGTACCGTTAGGCAGGCTTTTGCTTCAGGAGAGCATGCCATAAAGTCGGTGCAGACGATAATCCAATTGTTGCTTTCTTATGAAGTTTTTAAGAGACCGAAGAGGTCCATTTATAATTTTTGAAAGGTCTTTCTCGGAAACAGTATCAAGTTCAGAAGCCCAGCAGGTCGTATCGGGTTTGTATTGTGTCGCGGACACTCACAACACGTTTCAACATTACGGACGACGACGGCAACGAACCGTGAACAACAATACTTCCACATTCGGTGCAAAGTGCATGCAAGGCATGTATGCCCTGCTGTTGGCTCACTGTGAAACGCTTGCAGAATTTCCTTTCTCAGGAATTTGGGCCAAACAAAATGTGCTGTCGTGTTCGACGCAAAGTTTTTCATGGCGAAGTCATTGTATAATGCGAACAACATCAACTGATGTTTGAACGGAGGAAAGGGAGAAGCGGTTTAGCCTCCCAAGTGTCGACCAGATTTCGCAGTAAGGTAGCGAGCGCTGCGGTTATGCTGCCGCTTACCGTTCCCAAAAATACGTCGTCGTCTTCTTTCGGAGGCGCTCCTGTCGGGACTCTCGATAGCAATATGCTTTGGAATGCTTCTGCCCTGATTTGTATACGCAGTGATATCGAAATTGTAAAGAGGCAGGCTCGACGAGCAAGGGCTAGTCTATCTACTATGCTTGATGTGTATGTCTTGCTCTGGTTGGGTCCAGGAGGCGCCATAAATCTACTGCTTAAGTTTGCGGTTGTGCTTCTGTGTGAAATATCGCTTAGTTAAATACGGTGGTATTGTGACTGGCCATAGGGTTTTCTTGGCAGGAAATACTGGAGTGGGTTGCCATTACCTACTGCTGAAGAAGCTGACGTTGAGAGATTTTATGCGGACCTACAATGCCTTTTAGACCGCACCCCATCATCAGACGTCGTTTTTCTCATAGGAGATTGGAATGCCAAGGTAGGGAGTGAAGAAATATCCGGAATTACAGGCAAGTTCGGTCTTGGTGAGCCAAATGAAGCTGGGCAGAGGCTAGTAGAGTTTTGTCAAGAAAACAACCTGACCATAGCGAATACTCATTTTCAACAGCACAAGAGGCGCCTGTACACATGGACTTCACCGGACGGTCTGTACAGGAATCAGATCGATTATATTATTTGCCGGCAGAGATGGAGAAGCGCTATACAAGCAGTAAAAACAAGGCCTGGGGCCGATTGTGGCACCGATCATCAGCTTCTTGTTGCCAAGATTAAGCTTCGATTGAGGAAAACGCAGAAAACTAGAAGGCCTTTCAGGTATAATCTGGATCAAGTTCCATTAGAATATGCTGTGGAAGTGAGGAATCGATTTCAAGAATTAGATCTAGAAGACAAAGAGCCCGAAGAGATGTGGTCTGATGTTCGTGATATAATACAAGAAGTTGCTACTAAGGTAGTTCCAAAGCAAAAGAAATGCAAGAAAGCAAACTGGTTATCTGAAGAGGCTCTGCAAATAGCTGAGGAAAGGAGGATGGCAAAAGTTATGGGGGAAAGAGAAAGATACAAGGTTCTCAATGCGGATTTTCAGAAAATAGCAAGGAGAGATAAGAATGCCTTCCTGAACATACAGTGCCAAACAGTTGAGGACAACAGCCAATTAAGGAACAAAAGAGCTCTGTATAAGACAATCAAAGATATCAAAGGAAGCTTCTGTGCTAAGATGGGCGTGATAAAGGACAAACGAGGCAAGGACCTCACTGAAGCCGCAGAGATAAAGAAGAGGTGGCAGGAATACACAGAAGAACTGTACAAGAAGGACCCGAATGTA
>JAJIZL010029872.1:135461-195211 GCA_023969395.1 Amblyomma maculatum | reverse complement strand
AAACCCAACATAAGACGGTTGTGATAACTGATCTTGAGCCGGGCATCCTGAAGAGTGAAGTTGAATGGGCCTTAGCCAGCCTTGCTAAGAACAAAGCTAGCGGAATTGATAGCATTCCAGCTGAGTTGCTTCAAAACCTCAACCATGACGCTGTTAACATTCTGCATACATTATGTCAGAAGATTTGGACAACCCTGCAGTGGCCACAGGATTGGAGGAGGTCAGTTTACATCCCCATTCCAAAGAAAGGCAGTGCCAAGGATTGTTCCAACTACCGCACGATCGCGCTTATTTCGCATGCTAGCAAGGTGATGTTGAAAATCCTCCAAGGTAGGCTGCAGCAGTATGTGGATCGGGAGCTTCCGGACGTGCAAGCTGGGTTTCGCAAGGGCAGAGGAACTAGAGACCAAGTTGCCAACCTTCGCTGGATCATGGAAAAAGCAAGAGAGTTCCAGAAACCCATCTACTTCTGCTTTATTGATTATGCGAAAGCGTTTGACTGCGTAGATCACAGCAGATTGTGGCAAGCTCTCCAAGAGATGGGAGTTCCAATTCACCTCATCTGTCTCCTCAGGAACCTGTATGAAGGGCAAGAGGCCACAGTCAGAACTGGGCAAGGTCTTACTGATTGGTTTCCGATTGAGAAAGGAGTGAGGCAAGGCTGCATACTGTCGCCCTGCCTATTTAACCTATATGCAGAGTGCATCATGAGGAATGCCGGTCTGGACGAGTCTTCAGCTGGAGTGAAGATTGCTGGAAAACGTATCAACAACCTTAGATATGCGGATGATACCACTTTAATTGCAGAAAGTGAATCGGAACTCAAGAGACTTCTGATGCGCGTACAAGAAGAGAGTGAGAAGTTTGGGCTTAAACTGAACATTAAAAAGACAAAGATCATGGCGTCTTGCCCTATCAAGTCCTGGAGCATCAAGGGACAAGAAGTGGAAGCTGTGACAGATTTTCTCTTCTTGGGCTCCAAGATTACCTCGGAAGGAGACTGCAGCCATGAAATTAGGAGACGCCTGCTTCTGGGAAAGAGAGCAATGGTTAGCCTTGACCGCCTAGTAAAGAGCAGAGACATTAGTCTGCCAACCAAGATCCGTATAACTCGTGCTATGGTCTTTCCAGTTGTGATGTATGGATGCGAGAGTTGGACTGTGAAAAAGGCTGACCGCCGAAGAATTGACGCGTTTGAATTGTGGTGCTGGCGAAGACTCTTGAGAGTTCCTTGGACTGCCAGAAGATCAAATCAGTCAATATTGTCGACCATAAACCCTGACTGCTCATTGGAGGGTCAAATTCTAAAGTTAAAGCTCAGGTACTTTGGTCATCTGATGAGAAGAGAGGAGTCGCTGGAGAAAGATTTGATGTTGGGAAAGGTTCAGGGTTGCCGGAGAAGGGGTAGGCAGCGAACGCGATGGTTAGATGGCATCCTCGAGGCACTGCAGATGAAGTTATGTGATGTTAGGAAGATAGTGAGAGACCGGAAAGCGTGGCGTGACATGGTCAATAGGGTCACGCAGAGTCGGACACGACTGAACGACTGAACTGAACTGAAATACGGTGGACTTCAAAAAAATGTGCCATTCTGGCACCTACCATTCGCGCCTCTCCGTTTGTGTCAAAGGTATGCATATTATTTCCTAACGTTTTTCTATATGCGTACTTGCTGCAAGGCGAGGCAATGGGCAGTATTCGGGTTACAGTTGTGAACAGAGCTTTGTAGGCAAAAACAAGATACTTTAATTCCTGTATGTGACCAGATACAAACGTTTGTTTTAGTTCAATAGTGTTCCTTTATGTATTTTTTCCGAACTCACTCTTCATTTGTTTAGTGAATTCTAGGTCCCCGTACATTTCCTCTTCATGTATATCCGGTGGTTTTAAGGCAGGAAGGAACTGCTTTCATTCTTTCCGCACAATACATTACAGCCATTATTACACTGGATTATCATCGCAAATACATACGCCTTTGCTTCTAATTAAGTCAAAGACACTCTTTTTAATCATTCGTTTATGAGCACTTATTATAATCAGTGCGCCTAAGATATATATTTAGAAATCTTTTCGAAATATATTCCTAGGAGTCTAATTGTTTCGAATCATCATGAAAAATCATCAGCCTTCACATTGTCATGAAGGGTGGTTGTTAACTATGAAGCGGGGTCCACCCGCAAGCAAGGGGTCCACCCACAATGGGCGATTGTACACAGCAGGTGGGCTTCGTTTCGATATAACGGTGTGCCCGTGTGCTATGCGACATCAGTGCAAGCTAGTTCTATGCCATCGAGCGGCGGTGGTGCTGGTTAGATCCCTTAGTGGGTCAAGTTCACACACAGCCCTCCACTCTGGAAAGACCTAACTTCCTTTCAGTGCACTTTTGAGGCTGTCCTCAGAAAAATCTCATTTTGTTTGCAGGGTTTAATGTCACCAAGCGACTCAAGGATGAATGACATCGTACTGGAGGACTCCAAAAATTTCGACCACCTTAGTTGCCTTAGCTTGCAATTAAATCGTACAACACACGTACGCCACTCCGTTCCCATCCATTGAAGCGCACTGTCCGGTGTTCGGGTTCGAATGCGCCTACTCCTCAAATTGGTTGGGCTTCATAGGCATTATGCCACCGTGGAAAATAATGCACATTTTCTTTCCCAAATAAACATTTTCCTGCCATTAAAAAATTTAATTTTTTGAAACCTTGTGATAAGATTTTGCTTGAATATTTTTACACTGTTTCCTGCTTCCATCATACAAATGAACAGTGTTTCGCTCAGAAAACCTCCGAAAATGGTCACACAGTGTGCCAGGTTGCCAGTCGCAACATTCCCGAGGCTAGCCCGTGAAGCGGTGGGGTATTACACCACAATTTGTCACAAAGTTTTTGCAAACGTGTTAATGATGTTGGTTTAGAACAAGTTTTATTGGACATTATACATTGACATATGTTATGACAAAGGACCAAGACTGAAATTATACACGCTTAAGCGCAGGAGACACTGCTCATAGCATACCTCATGTCAAGGAAATACATCAAAATATCTACATTTCTGAAAAAACGTTGACTACTAGTAATGATGATATGTACAATTTCTAATGACAATGCAAATGAAATTATACACAGTGTACAATAATTTGGCAAATAAATATAGGTACAAGCATATACAGAAATTGCATGCACACTGTGTACTACACATGTGTTTTTGGATGTGTACAGCTGTGAATTGACATAAATATTAACATTATATTACAAGTGCTAAAGTGGATAGAAAACCAGCCGCACACGTTTATCCGATAAGGAAACAAAACGGCAAAACCATTGGCGAAGGAACCCTCGCTTCACAAGGTAGAAAAGTTGCTTAGCCAAAAAGCTTACTATCTGCTTTCGCATCGGCGCCAAGACCGGGAAAAGCGCACGTCGGCGCAGGCCTCAGGCGACAGCCTAACAACGATTGCGCCATAACGCGAAAGCGGCTGCTACAATAAGTAATCGTGCAAAGCGACCGCGAGACCATCTACCATTTGTCTGAAATCGATTGATGGCAAGGCTTCTTAAACCAACATGAACTGCCCTCCAAAAGACACGTGTAAAAAAGACTATACCTGCTCAAACATTTCCCAAAAGGGTTGCCAGTCAGAGCGGTGTCCCGTAAATTTTACTGTCAATCTTTGGCAGCTTGACTTTCGTCTTCACCGAGGTGGCCATCTGTCTGGCTGACGCATTCGTTTGAGCAGCTGGCGTGGCCATTTGAGTGATGATGCCACTGCCCACTGATTCCACGATAGCCTGCGTTGGTACCGGACCACTATTCTTTCAGAGATGTAGTCCGGCAAGGCAGGTTAAATATCCGGTCTTGGTATTCAAACAGTTGTTCATACTCGCTTTCTGCGTCGTCTTCTGGTACCAATGGTTCGATTTCGCTGTCGACGGTCTGAAACTGTTTTTGCAGACTGCTGAGCCTAGCGTGCAGTAATGTTGCATCATTGCTTGAGAGTGTCGGTTGCCGCTCACTGACTTCGTTGATCAGCTTCGTAACTTGCAAACATAAAACTCTTCGATTCTTTGAAAGGTGTTCTATTTTTTCGCAAGTAATTCGCCAATAATTAAGCTCACCGCATCGACGACGTTCGTAGTTGTGACCAAATCATTGCCTAGAGGTCCCTGGCGTAGATGCGTTGACGCAAGCGTAGAACTGAAGCAAATATCTCGCACATCCACGGCAGATCGAGTCCCAGGTTCCGGAACCAAACGTTTTAACGTGATAGTGTTAAGGGCCCCGTGTCGCAGAAAAGTCGTTGTCGTTGGCGGCGGCCGCCACCCCGCGTCGTCCGGTGTTGGCCGTGATCGAAAAATCCCAGAAGCATAAATAAATAAGAACGACTAGGAAAAATCGCCGACCTGAGGAATCGAACGTGGGCCTCCGGGGTGCGAGACGAGCACGCTGACCACTTCGGCACGCCAGGTTTTTTTTTATCGCCTGACTTCGGTACAATACACAAAACCACTTACAGGGCACAATGAGCATTCATTAATACAACAATCATCCAGGTGGGTTGTGGCGTCGTCATGCTAAAATTCTCTTAGGGTCACTAATGGCTCCAGTCTTCCGAGCCACTCGGGAGCTTCAGGAGCAAATTTCTGAATTTCAATATATCTATTCATACCTTCCCGAAAATAGATCCGTGCTGGCCGTGCGTCAGGATCGCAATGGTATCCTGCCATTCTCGAACGCCAAATACAGTGGAGGGCCATTAGCATAATAAGGTCAAAATGCCCCCCATCCTCATTCTCTACTGGCAAGTACCTAATACCATGCGAGTCTAATGGAAATTCCTTTTTTAAAGTCCTTTGTAAAATATCCCAAAAGTATACCCCTTCCCAACAATGTAGGAAAACGTGGTCTATAGTTTCTGGCTGTTTACAAATTAAGCAATGCGAAACCCCAAGGTAAAAATAAATTCTTCCCTTCCAAGAACGTCTTTACTAGCAGTGTTTCCGTGTGTAACTTAAAGCAAAAAGTTTTTGCATTTGACGGCACCTGCATCGCCTTCACCCGCTTAAGTACGTCGCGTCCTGGTCCTCCACTGTATAAGGCCCTGTACATTGGTACGGGAAGAACTACGTCACACAAATCCTTGTACAGCCAGGTGGATGGTTTGAAATGGACAGAGGCGCGTCTATTGATTGCGGTGTCGTCTCAAAAATGTCCCTTAGAGAAGTGTATTGTGGCGTATAATATTAATTATGAGCATATAAATTACAGAATTACAGAACACGTAGTTAAACCAGTGGCAAATTATTTTTTCGCTGTACTTCCTCTTCACTTTGTGTCACTCAAAAGCGCGACAAGCAAATGAGTAGAAGGTGCGAACGGGGCGTGATAACGCTATCGCGTTCCATTCTTAAAGGCGAAGCTTAAGCCTCCTCCAAATGTTTTTGTCGTTGTCGTTGCTGTCGCTCTGCGTTGGAGTATTTTGGTCGCAGGATAAAAACTCCGGTGAAACTTAACTACTTTAATGGCTACATGGAAGAAGAAAACTACAGTAATTTACAACGACGACCGTTTCTCTCGTCATCTTGGAAGCTACTGGTCCACCGGCTGGCAGTATTAAACAGCAGTCGTGCCAGAAACTCTACACCAACCGCTGAAGAGCACCGCGGCACGCACGCATGCGCACACACACGCGCGCGCACGAACACACACCCGCGAGTGGCCGCTCGGTTGGTTGGGGTGGTTCACCGGAAGGGAAAGGCGGAGTATCAGTCAAACTTGCTCTGTGAACACCTGCACCGCGCCGTAATCAAAGGGATGAAGGTGAGACGTAGTGGAGGGCTACGGAGCAATTTCTACTACTTGTAGATAATTTTTGGATTGGAAAACATTTATTGTCAGCAATGAGCGATTTGTGGGCGCTACACTTAGATGGCCGCAAGACCGTTGCTCTCGGCGGCCTTTTGAGCACACTAAGTAGCCCGAACTTGCGTTAACGGATCTGAGATGGCCAGTATAGCCTCCCACCGCTCAAAAGAAGGGACTGGGAGTAGGTCCGCTGGTGGCGGCGCCTTCTTGCAGCTCCATAATATGTGATCATATCGTCCTATTTCACCGCAGTGTTTACCATTTGGATTGTATTGTGCTGGGTACATGTGCGCTAATTTAGAAGGGCTGAAGAACGCACGCGTCTGGAGCCGACGCCAGATTACTTCTTGCCTTTTGTTTAGTTTCTTGTCTGGTGGAGGATATATTCGCCTTTGTAGTTTAAAGTGATTAGTGTAGTGATGAAATGAGATTAGTGCTTCTCTCGAGAAATTGGGGGAATCAACCTGGCTCACTGCTCGGCTGACATAACCTCGAGCTATACTGTGAGCCAACTCGTTTCCTTTGTTCCCCGAGTGTGCCGGCACCCATAATAATTCCACCTCTTTTTGGTTTCAGTCTATATATCTTAAAATTTGCTCTGTCTCTTTGGAGATTATGCCCCTCGCAAATTTGTTTATAGCAGATTTGGAGTCGCTAATTATGGTAACCGCTTTGGTGCTGACCATGGCGATAGCCGCCTCCTCCGCTGTCCCTGAGTAGTGTGTTTTTATTGAACCAGCCATTAATGTTTTACCCGAGTCGTTCACGCCCATGATAGCGAAAGAGTTGCCTCCTTTGTATTCTGCCGCGTCTACATAAACAGTGCATTTAGAGCCTTCTAACTTGGCCTCAAGGGACTTTGCTCTTGCTTTTTTTCTGCCTTCATGAAAAGCAGGGTGCATGTTTTTTGGTAGCAGTTTAATAGTAAGTGCGTTCCTCACTTCAGTCGGCAGTTTTACTTGTGCATTTCTTTCCGGGATTCTATTTTGTAGTCCCAATTTACCCAGGATTTTCCATCTCGTGGATGTGGTGGCGAGCCTCTTTAGCTGTGTTATTATATGTGCATCGCATAGTTCTATGGTGTTATTGTAGACCCCCAGTTTAAGAAGTCTTTCTGTAGGGGTGCAGTGGGGTAGCCCCACTGCTGCTTTATATTCCTGCGTTATGATCATTTCAATTTTGTTCTTTTCTGACAGCCCTAGCTTGAGGTAGGGGATTGTGTACACTAATCTGCTCATCACAAAAGCCTGAACAGTTCGGTACAAACTTTTCTCTTTGACCCGAAGTCTTTTGTTGGCTATTCACCTTATCAACCAGGTTGTCATGTTAATTGTTGACTTAAGTCGATTTATTATTTCTGTGTTCTTTCCATTGTCTTGTATTATCAGTCCCAAGACCGTGATTTTGTCCACTCTGGTTATCGGTGTGCCATTTAATTCCACCATTATGTCTTCAGCGTTGATATTGCGTTTTTTGTTCCTCGGATTACCAGAAGTTCCGATTTGCTTGCTGAGTATTTCAGCCCTGCCCATTCCGCATATTCTTCCACAATGTCGATTGCCTGTTGAAGATTTTCTTCTATTTCCCCATCGTTGCCTATGCATGTCCATACCGTGACATCATCAGCATATAGAGTATATTTCACCCCTTTCACAGTTTTCAGTAATGGTGGGAGGTTCTTTAACGCTAGGTTGAAGAAGAAAGGGGAAAGAACTGAGCCCTGTGGGGTGTCCTTGTCTCCTAGCTTAATTGTTTTAGACTGATGTCTCCAAGGCTTATTTCTGCTGTTATTTCGCTTAGAAATAACTAACGTAATCATAAACCCTCCTGCCAGGGTCATTTTCCTCCAGATTATTTAATATCGCTTCGTGTTTGACATTATCAAAGGCTTTCTGTAGATCAAGGCCAAGTACAGTTTTTGCGCCCCCCTTTGCTGGGCGCGTCACTTAAATCTGCTTTGAGTTGAATCATTAAATCCTGCGTGGAAAGCTTGCTCCTGAAACCTAGCATTGTTTCAGAAAATACCTCCCTTTCCTCTGCATACTCCTGAAGTCGGTTTAGTATTACATGCTCCATCAGCTTCCTTAGGCACAATGTTAGCGATATCGGCCTGAGGTTGCCTACTCCAAGCTTCTTCCTAGGCTTCGGAATGAAGACCACTTTAGCATGTTTCTACTCTGAAGGCGTTCTACCTCTTTTCAATATCCCATTAAGTCTGTGAGTGCAGTGACTGATACTAAATCTAGGTTTCTCAGCATTTTATTGCTGATCCGATCAGCTCCCGCTGCTGATGTGGTTCTTAGCTGACTCATTGCTCTCCATACCTCCGCTATTGATATGTCTTTGTCTAGCTCTGTGTTCTCTGTTTCTATTAGCGTGCGCACTCATCGCATAGCACACGGACGCCTCTTCGTTTCGCCTTCATAGAAACGCGGCCACCGTGGTCGGTTTCGAACCCGGGAACTGCAGCAAAGTAGTGTGCGCCTTACCACTGGACCACCCCGGCCTTTCTCCGTTTTTGTCCTCGACAACCCGAGAAACGACGCATTGCTGGAACATAGGATGACTAGATTCCTAAAGTGGGCAGTGGGGGCACTGCGCTGTCCGCACAATGCCCCATCGTTGCAGCTGAGCTCGTGTAGGCAAAACCCCCCAAACCAAGAGCCACACACTCTGTTCGCTGAGATGCCTAAATACGGGATGACATGGAGGGCGTGGTGCTGAAATAGCACAATACATGTATAAAAACTGGCGTCTGGAAACCATGTGGACCCTGTTGAGCTGTATATCAGGGACAAGATCCCTAACACTTGTGCCTAACAAACAGTAGGTGAGCACCTGCGCTGGGCACTCATCTCCTTGCAGCAAACGAAGAAGGTGGCGCAGAGCCAGCAGCCGGCCGCAGACAGACAACGAAGGGAAGGCGAACACATCCTTCGAACGCGGCTGGCCGAGTGCTGCACGACATACCAGTTCCGTGCGCTTTGCCCAGAAACTGAGCCCACAAGAGACTGAAAAGAACGTAAAACCCCAAGAGGAGGATACGTTTTATGAACGAGGTACCATATTCGGCCGCAGAAAACAGTGCGGACAAGGTATCGTTTCTCCAGCATCAGTAGTTCAAAAGCGCTAGTCTTACCAAACTTTCTGCGCACCTCGCTAAAGACGGAACTTCATACGAAAGATGCTATCACAGGTGCTTCATAACCAATGCCAAGGATGCGGATTAAGTTGCTGTGTTTAATTTGTAGGACACCATTAAGCGGGCTAATGCCCTGCCAATTAAAATATATTTACTTTTGCCAAAATTGAGAGTAGCCCTAGATACCTTGACGTATCAGTCAAAAAGCTGAAAGCAGCTCTGCAGGCTTACTTCACGCAGATGCAGCGTAATGTCATCCGCGTAAGCAGATACTCGCAGCGTCTGACACCGTGGGAGAGGGAGGTAACGGATACTCTGGTCTGTAATGATAGGCCTCAAAGAAGTCTCTAAGGTGAGAGCAAACAAAAGAGGCGAGAGGGGACAATCTTGCCGGAAACCGCGGGTCACAGGTAAAGGGGCACTTTCCCACCCATTCATCGACAATCTACTTTGAATGCCATCATAGATGCTTTTAATTGAACATATAAAATTTCGCGTAAACTGAAAAGCATCTAGAACGCCGAATATGTAACCATGTTCTAGCCACTCAAAAGTTTTTTCTTGGTCTAAAGAAACAAAGATACCACTTGCTAAGCTTATCTGTGTGTAATTAATAATGTCCAGAGTTGTATACGACAACATATATATTTCCCTGCCAGGAACAGAGCACTCCTGATGCAGCCAATGAGGGAGGCCATCACTTCTCTCAAGCGTCGAACCACGATGGCTGCGAGAGCCATGTAGTCCACGTTGAGAAGCGTGATCGACATTCAATCTTCTGGACGAGATGAACCAGGATCACATTTTGGGATCAAACGTATTCGTCTTCTGCGAAAACTGGCAGGGAAATTAAAATTTTCAAAACACAGGCGAAGAACTTTGGTCAGCACTGAACCGACAACCTCCCAGAAACCTAAATAAAATTCTTGAGGGAGCCCAGGCGCTGAACCGCGTTTCATTGACTCTAAGATTCTTTGAACCTCCTCTAAAGTGGGAAGTGCGCAAGCACATCATGCCTCTCAGGGTTCACCAGCGGAAAAACCAGCTAACATTGGATGCCTCTCTACAGCCCCTACATCAATCGTGTTATCCAAAGAGGACATATCCTTGAGGAGCGCCAGGAAACTCATATAGTCGCGAGTCTGATGGGACGCAGGAAGGAGCGCTGCGCTCAACGCAGAGCCACGAATGTAAGTTCTCCGCGCAAATCGAAGCACATTTTGATCGGCAGATGGACTACGCCTCCTACGCCAAGCAGCCGGAGAAAGGGACGATGCTCCAATAATACAATGATACCGCCCCAACAGGCACGCATCAGAGGGCAATGCCAACCCGCCGCCTTGCATGCAATGCGAAGCTTAGCAACAGTATCTGCCAGCTCCTGAGACACGTGACGCCTTAGCGAGCGGCCCCTATCGAACTGTGCAGGCGCTAGATTGGTTTGAGCGTATCCTACTCATTTTCCTCAAGGACGCGGGATTGAATCCCGGCATCGGCGGCCGCTTTTTGATGGAGGCGAAAAGCAAGGCGCCCGTGTGCTGTGCATTATCAGCGCACGGTAAAGAACCCCAGGTGGTCGAAATTTCCGGTGTCTTCCACTACGGCCTCTCTCATTGCCTCAAAACCAAACCAAACCCACTGATTTTCAGCACTATCACTAAGCGAGACTTGCAAAGCCCACGACAAGCTTTCACACGAACGCGAATATGGAAGTACGCGCACATCAAAACGCCACGGACAAAATGAGCCAGTGCTAAGAATGGAAAGAGTGAGCAATACTGGCCGGTGGTCAGAAATGTGAATCGGCGTCTGCGGTAAGGCCAGAACATCCATAGCTGTTACACATGTAGAAAAGGACTGGGGAATATGAGCGCGGTCTAGCCTGCACATCGATGAACCAGGACGCAATTTTCAGCAAAAACGCTGCCCACGTATGAGTTCGTCCCCATCAAGAACCGTAAAGTTCTTAACTAGACGTTGCAGTTCACGTGCGTTTCAAGTCGGTCGCCCTCGACTAGGGCCCTGAGCATCTGCATGTGAGTCTATGGCACAATTGAAATCGCCCACTGTTATTATGTAGTGGCCATCTAGAAAATAAACATCCAACCCTCTAAAAAAGTCATTTTAAGTTTTGCGTCCGCCGGCTTATAAATGCACAAGATGCGCAACCTCCCAGCCGACAATGAACAATCGAGCGCTAGCACACGCCCTATCCTGTCATATGTGTAGTGGTGATCGCACAAAAGGGATCTGTTAAGCGCCACAATTCCTACGCCAGTCGAGCCCGAAGTGGCGAACGAAAAGAAGCAATCCAAATGAAACTGGCGCTTGAAAGCCAGTACATCAGAAAGAGTAATAATGTTTGTTTCCTCAAGGCACAAGATATCGCACTGTGTTGTTAAAGCCAAATCTACTACTATTTCAGTCTGCTTCTGTGTGCTCCAAAGCCCGTGGTCATTTTATGAATTGAATTGAAGTTTATTTGCATCACATCACGGTACTATGTGTATATGAGACTGGAAGCGCGAGGAAAAAGATGTCTTAAAGACACTTGACAAAGCCCCACGCTCCCATAGTGGCTTCAAGCAACAGTGGCAGAACAGCTTTGTCACAAAAACAATAAAAAAGGCGACAATAAAACAGCAATAATAGTAATAATGCATTACTGCGCAACAGCGTACAGTGCAACAGGGTCAAACGGAAATGATGAGGCAAACCTGGCCCAATAACTGAAAACATAGAGAAGCAATTTCCAGAGAGTGCTCACAACACAGCTAAAAAGAAACAAGAGAACAAAGTAACATATTTATCATTGTTGAAGAAGTTACTGATAATGGCACGTATTGATTTGAAGCTAACTGTATTAAGGTGAATGTTCTGGCTGTAAAGCCAATTAAGTAGCCTTGGTAATCTGTTTTCAATCATTTGTTGTCCATATGCTGTTCTTTGTTTTTACTCGCCATGGTTCGCTATGTCGAGTTGTGTGGACAGGTTTACGTAATTGCAGATTGGCCAGAGTTGCCAAAAAACCAGACTCAATATTTAAATCTTGTTTCAGTGTCCTACAAATTTGATAGTTGTATAGCCTTGCAACTGGATTTACTGCGAATTTAATGAACAGTTCCTGGGTGTAAGGAGGCTGGAACGTTCTCAACAATTCTTCAAAAACTGCTGTAAGAAAGAAGTGTGAGTCCTAACGCCATATCGGGTAATGAGTTCAGAAGGCCACTAAGGCAGATGCGCGACCCGACGTGGCAAAAAGAAGGTGCTTTGCACTCACATTAAGCGGGGCATCGCGGTTCCCCAGAAGAGGAACGGGACTTTTTGAGAGGATATTCTTTCGGGCTACACTCTCGTGCTTTGTCCGATCTTAAGGGCGACGAAACACATCGCTTATTCCTGTCTCGCTGGAGCTCCACATCCATGTCACATTCGCCGATTCTAGAAAGTGTCGGGGAGGGCCCCACACCAAGGCTGAAAGAGCCGCTGGGATCGTCCATATCACATTCTTCGTTCCCAACCGCGGATGCCTCCTTTCAGTCCTCTCGTAATGCCTGCAGCTTTTTTACGCCTTCCGTTTTCTTCTCCAAGGCTCCACGAATCTTTGAGATGCCAGCAGTGACAGGCGTCGCCATAAGCTTCATGATACGACTTGCCTGCGTTGCGAGGGCACCTCGGGTTTTTGGTGGTGCCACAGATTTAGATGCCGACTGCAGCTTCTTTCGCTGAACTCCATGCTTGGCCTGGACGCCGTGAACTTTGGACGTGCACAAGGATTCCGGCGACGCTGTAGAAGGAGCTACTTCAATCGCAGGAGGCTCACCCGAGGATCCGGGGTCCAGCATGGCGTCAGGCGTAGTCGCGCATGCAACCACAACCTTGGTTGAACCAGCCGTGTGCTTCTCAAGTGCACGTCACCCCCGCTTGCCGTTCGCTCCACCTGTAGTGTTCTAGAATACAACACCGGTGTACAAGGAGCGGAATTCAGCGATGTTTTTAAAGTAGCGCCCTCCACAGAGTCACTTGTACCTCCTTCTGGCGTTTAGCCAACTTAGCTGGCTTGGCAGAGGGCACCGTTACTGTAGGCTTCACGGGTGTAAGCGGTGAAAACGCACTTGACGCCGCGTCAGAATAGGAACGGCGCACAGGGCATGCTACTGTTGGGTGGTCATCACTGCAGCGTCGGCAGGGCAGGGCACAACCTTCGTTGGTGACCATGGACACCACAGCGACACAAAAAGCAGCTGAGCACTACGCTCGAAGGTGTTCCCAGGTGCCACACCTCTGGCAAACACGCTGCATGTGCCGGTAGTCGAAGGTACCGCGATGGCCAGCGACGAGTAGGTAGTTTGGTTCTGATGACGTGGCGGACATCTCCATTCGCACATACCACGCCCCAGTAAGGACGCCCTTAAGGGAGCTCGTCTGGCCAGCAGTGACAAGACTTTGCCATGTAGGCTGAGTATCTGGACGATATTTTGTTAGACACATAGGACGGCAGGAAGAGGCAAGCCGTGGTGGTCACTTGTGGCCCTACTAGAACGATTGCTATATGCTCGCTGCCGATGACGAGGCAGGCGGCGTTGGCGATTGTAGTTATGGAGGCCATGCTCTTCATTCTCACTTGAAAGGACTGGGCGCCAAATATGCTGCACACAGTAGACTTCAGGTAAACCCACTATTTAGGCCGCCTCGTCAACAACGGTCTCGGGGCGTGTCCCCTCAGGGACAACTATATCGAATGCAAAAGTCTTCGATGGACTCCATGGCGATTAGCGTACCATGACGAAAAAATCACGGGGCTCCCCTAACGTGAAACACTCTAGGACGCTCGATCAATACCACTATAAACACACCCCGATAGTGCTGACGTGACTTAAGCGCAACGTATACACAGGCCGTTCGGTTTCCGGATCCAAGTGGACACAAAACCCTACTCTGTAAAACATAATGAAGCGGAAACAATTTACCGCCCTCGGCACCGAAGATTTACACTTCGTTCTTGAATCTCACAACATTCAATTGCCTAAAAAAGACAAACAAAATTCAATTTCTGAATTCACATACGCAACAAGGCTTTAGTATCACATCAATCCTCCCAATTGGAACATTTTTCGTAATCGAAAGAGTACTGCGGTTTTCATAAATGCATTACCGCTAAATAAATTGAAGGTATCATGGAAGGAGGACAAGGACGACTAATCAGGCAGAAAGACTTCCAATATCAAGAAGCTTACAGCAAGACAGGCATTCTGTTGTTGCTGTGGCTGTAGGAAGAAGGAAAATAAAATGCACGGGCCTGCTAATGGCTCTATAGTTGAGTCACCTCCGCTGCCTCTTGCGGACAGAAGAAAGTAAAGAAGAAAGAAAAAGAAGAGGGAGAGAGAGACGTGTTCCGCAACAGCCGTCGTCCACCACCTAAGTGGTGGCGGGTGCAATGACGGCCTACAACAGATAAAAATTTGGCAAGCAGTTCTGACCGACTGTCCCAGCCCCAGAGGGCCAGGAACAGCCATCCTTCACCGCTTACCCCGATTTCGCGGCAAAATATAATGCCGTTGAATAGACTGTCAAGCCAGCGATGCATTAACACTTTCTTAAAACATCGCCTACTAGTAGTTGTCCAGGATTACGTATATCAGGAAAAAAATTGGCTGAGGCTTAGATCGGTTAGGTCCGGATATCAGAAGTGAAAAGCTTCGGCGATGCCATGTTACGCGCATGTCATTACTTACCGGTCTTAAATCTCGTAGATGCCGCAGTCTTTCGCAGACGTCACATGCATGATCAAACGGATTGTCCTCAAACTCAGTCTTAAACATCTTTGTAGCACCAGCGCTTTCACACACTTTCAATGTGTGAAATATACTATGTATATATATATATATATATATATATATATATATATATAGTAGTGTATATATATATATACACCGACCGCTCCGATCACAGCCGTGTATCTGCAGCAGCGCACGGCAGCAGCTAAAGGTCAGCCGGCAGAGCCAGCATGCGCCTCTCATCTGACGTCACGCGGTTCTCGTAGAGGTGCGGCAGCGGCGGCTCGAGCACGTGCGCCTCTCTTCTGATGTCACGCAGTTTCGCGCATGCGCAGCTGTGGCTGTTTCTGTCGACGACGCCACGCTCACCCCGGTGTTGACTAGCCTAGCGAAGCTTTTCGCTTCAAAATATTCAGTCCGTGATATCTGATAAGCGTATTTCTGTAAGCCGTGGTTTTGTTCCTACGGAAGCGTGTAACTTCATAGAGCGGGTGACGTAATTTGTAAGCTTCATTCGTTACTAAATAGTTGGTTGTAAACGCTCGTTTTCAACATTAATATTGTCACGCTAATGACGACGATGAAGGGTGGTGGTGGTGAGACAGAAGAGGAAGACGAAGCGTTGGTGCCTGGGGCTAGTAGGCTTCACCTTATCCCACTGCCATATCACTGTAAATAAACACACCTTTGCTATTTCATCGTAACAACTTGGTGGAAGGTGCTCCGTTCGATCCCCAAGTACGGCGCAGCCAGAACCACTGGAGTTTCGACGTAGTCGCCGCCTTGCTGGACTGCCACCGCTTCCAAACATCATGGACCACACCGATTCTAACCGTGCCGGCCGCGACGCTGCAAGCCAGGCTGGTGACAGGCCTGCCCCCTCCAGCTCTATTCCCTGCCAGCCTTACCGGGAACCACGACCGTTTGCAGGAGAAGAAGGTGAGGACGTTGAGAAGTGGCTGCTTCAATATGAACGAGTTAGTCGGTACAACCGGTGGGACCATATCACCATGCTCACAAATGTCGTCTTCTTTCTAACTCACACGGCGATGACATGGTTCGAGAATAACGAGGACAATTTGACAACTTGGGAACGGTTTGCCACCGAGATCAAACACCGTTTTGGTGACTCTGTACCGAGCAAAAAGCGGGCTGAGCAGACCCTTGCCCAAAGAGCTCAATAGCCGGATGAAACTTGTACCACTTATACAGAAGAGATCCTCAGATTGTGCAGATGTGTCAATTCCAACATGCCCGAAGAAGAAAGAGTCGGCCACATTTTGAAGGGTATCGCGGCTGACGTGTACAACTTTTTAATCGCCAAAGACAGCCTTGAAACCGTCTCCGATGTCATTAAACACATCCGCGCTTTTCAAGCTCTGAAAACGCGTCGTATTGTGCCAAAATTTGGGCGGCTGGCCAACGTGTCTACCATGGCCAGCCTTGATGACCACGCCCAACTAGATCTTCCGTCGACGATCCGGCAAATCGTGCGGGAAGAACTCCTGCGGCTCAACCCACTTCCCCTGCACGAATCTGCTGAGGTCTCTGTCCAGAGGGTATCTAGACGGCCGGCTTCACCACCACAAGCGATTACCGTTCAGCCTTTCCCACAAGCTCCTGAAGTTGCAGCTTCCATTGACTATCCTGCTATGCATTTCGCCAACCGGAATGCGTCGGTGCCTGACGCCCCAAGGTATGACGTCGCCTCAAGTGCCCATAGATCTTCCATTCGATCTACCAGGATTCCTGAGCAGTATGAGCATTCAGCCAGACCTACGACGCACCCAGCTGTTCCCTGCTCTTATTCGCAACAGCATTTTCTACCTTCCCCGCCGATATGCTACCGCTGCGGCGTCGAAGGTCACATCGCCAGATACTGCCGCAGTAGGTTCCCACCTCACTATAACCGTCCGGTGCTTCCAACAGTACCCAACAATCGGCAATACAATCCCGTTTTTCAACAATCAAATACTCAGCGTGGGTAGTACCGCAACATCCATAACCAGAATATCCGCGACCACTCCCCTGCATCTGATAGAAGTGTTACTCCACCACCTGCCTTCCGTGCGCGTCGTTCTCCATCACCACGACGGCGCCCCATGTCGCCTCAGCATCCTCAGCAGGAAAATTAACCAGCGCGACCAATGGGGGCGAGGCCGCTGGAAATGTGCTGTGTGCCAACATCCCTCCAACTATAATGCTCAAAAACAAAATTCGTGTGTTTATTGATGGTGTGTATACATTAGCTTTGGTGGATACGGGTGCGACTGTGTCTGTGATGAGTAATCAGTTTAGGCGCTTGTTGGGACGCAAAGTGATGTTTGAATATGACCGTGCTTCAACGTTTTGTGGTGTGAGTGGAGCGGCGTTGCGGCCACTGGGTGTGTGTAGTGCGCAAGTGTCTGTGGGTGGTGCAATTTTTCAAGCCGAATTCGTAGTCTTACCCCACTCTACGCATGACATCATTTTAGGAATGGACTTCTTGAAGTTTTGTGGCGCTACCGTGGACGGCCGAAGTCAAGAGATTCATTTTGATGGCTCGCATCTGCCGACAATTTTTGAAAGTGGCCGTGATGAAGAAACAGCTTTTAGTATTACCGAAGACACAGTAGTTCCACCCTTGTCTGCCATGTTCGTCCCCGTGTCCGTCCCACTTCTTGAGAAGGTTTCATTCCAGGCCATGGTGCACCCAGTTCACTCAGCATGCCTGAAGAAAAATGTAATTATCCCTCACTGTATGATATCCGTGCATCATGGTAGTGCCTCGTTATGGACTATCAACCCATCGTCCGAGCCCGCAGTTTTACCAACGGGATTGAAGCTTGCCTCCTGTGGACCCGATGCGCCCCACGTCGTTGCTTTGGTCACAGATGCTACGCATGCCACCGTACCTTTGCCTGCTGATGCAGCTTCGATCTCCATCATGATCAGCGCCGATCTCAGCCAACCTCAACGCCGTACTCTTGTGGATATTCGTCTACCTTTTTCGCCTATGTTTGACTTTTCTGAAACAGATGGACTAACCTCTCGCTCTGCACATCGGACCCATCATAGCATCGACACTCGTTCGTCTCGTCCCATTCGTCAAAAGCCATATCGCGTGTCCCCATCTGAGCGCAAAGTCATTCATGAGCAAGTGGAGGACATGCTACAGAAAAAGGTGATACAGGAGTCATCTAGCCCCTGGGCTGCCCCTCTTATTCTTGTACGCAAGAAAGACGGTTCGTGGCGATTCTGCGTCGATTATCGGCGTTTAAATTCTGTTACGAAAAAGGACGTCTATCCTCTTCCTCGCATAGACGATGCCCTCGACTGCCTCTCTGGTGCGTCCTATTTTTCTTGTCTTGATCACAGATCTGGCTGCTGGCAAATTCCAATGGACCCTGCGGATAAGAAAAAAACAGCCTTCGTAACGCCAGATGGCCTTTATGAGTTTAATGTTATGCCATTCGGGCTGTGTAATGCGCCAGCTACATTCGAACGCTTTATGGACACAGTTTTGCGCGGCTTAAAATGGGACATTTGTCTTTGCTATCTGGACGATGTCGTCATATTTGGGAACTCCTTCCAAGAACACAATGACCGTCTAGTACGTGTCTTGAATTGCCTGCACAACGCCGCCCTAATTCTGAACTCCAAAAAGTGCCGCTTTGGAGAGCGCCAAGCGCTGGTGCTAGGACACCTTGTCAATGGTGATGGTGTAATGCCGGATCCCCAGAAAACTGCCGCTGTTGAGTCTTTTAAACCCCCGCAGACAGTGAAGGAGTTGCGCAGTTTTCTAGGGTTGTGCTCGTATTTTAGACGCTTTATACATCGCTTTGCTGACGTTGCTTACCCATTGACGTGCCTTCTCCACAAAAACTCTACTTTTAACTGGACACCAGACTGCGACGCGTCATTCCGTCAACTGAAGTTTCTTTTAATATCGAAACCCATCTTACGTCACTTCGATCCTACTGCAATGACAGAAGTACACACGGATGCTAGTGGAATCGGTCTTGGTGCAGTCCTTGTCCAACGGCACAATGAACGAGAGCATGTTATCGCGTACGCAAGTCGTACCCAGAGCAAGCCGGAGCGAAACTACACAGTCACCGAACAGGAATGCCTAGCTGTAGTTTTCGCTGTGCAGCGTTTCCGTTCATATTTGTACGGACGTTCGTTAACTATCGTAACTGACCATCATTCACTCTGTTGGTTGCGGAACCTTCGAGACCCATGTGGTCGCCTCGCACGCTGGGCCCTCCGGTTACAGTAATATGACTTTGCCGTGGTTTACAAAAGCGGGAGGCGTCATGCAGACGCAGATTGTCTTTCTAGGATGCCAATGGCCACGACTGGACCTGAAAGCGACGATTTCGACAATTATATATCTACCCTCGAGCCAGCGTTCCCCGAAACGAATGTGTTCAAACCGGAACAGCAAAATGATACCAGTCTGCAGCCTCTTTTTGCCCAAGCCAACGTACCTACAAGCCGTTTTTGTGTGCATGATGGCCTCCTATGGAAAAAGAGTTATTCGCCTGTCGGCCAGCGATACCTACTCGTAGTTCCCAAGACGTTGTGCACGGACGTATTGCGTGTTATGCATGATAATCCAACTTCTGGGCATTTGGGATCGGTTCGAACACTCCACCGTGCTCAAGAAAGATTTTACTGGCCCAGAATGCGCTCGACGGTTGAACAATACGTTGCCAGTTGCAAGCAATGTCAACGCCACAAACGTCCAACTGCAACTCCGTCTGGCTTGCTGCACCCTGTGAAGACCCCGACAGCACCGTTTGATCAAGTAGGCATTGACCTCGTAGGTCCGTTTCCGAAGTCCGTTGATGGAAATCGCTGGATTGTAATCTGCGTGGACTATCTCACACGTTACTGTGAAACCGCCGCTCTTCCATCTGCTACGGCGCATCAGGTGTCGCTTTTCTTGCTTCACTCAGTCATCTTACGACACGGGCCGCCACGAATTGTCATCACTGACCGGGGCCGACAATTCACTGCTGATGTTGTTGAAGAGCTAATGCGTTTATGCGCCGTAACTTTCCGACACTCGACGCCATACCATCCCCAGACAAATGGCTTGACTGAGCGCGTCAACATAACGCTCATCAACATGCTAGCCATGTATGTGGGCGCAGGGCATAAGAACTGGGACACCATACTGGCCTTCATCACGTATGCGTTTAATACCGCCACGCATGAGACGACTGGGTACAGTCCATTTTTTCTGCTTTATGCCAGACCGCCACGCTACTCTCTGGATACTATCCTGCCCTTCACAAGCCGTGAAGACCCCTGCCTGGCTGAGAACCTCTGTCTCGCCGAAGAAGCTCGGAGAATCGCCCGATTTCGGTCTGGTGCTTCACAAGAACGTTCCAAAGTGCGATACGATGCCAGTCACCGGCGGGTCACGTACTCTGTAGGTGATTTAGTCTGGCTATGGCGTCCAATTCGGCGCCGTGGCCTGCATCAAAAACTCTTGGCCCATTATGACGGCCCATATGTGGTTATCAAACGCCTTAGTGATTTAACTTATGGAATAGCCCGCCTGACAGCATCGGGTCGCCGGTCTGCCAAAACCGAACTGTGTCACGTTGCCCGCTTGAAGCCGTGTCAGCCTCGCACGACTCACGAACGCGCCCAGAGGGCTTCGTCTGAGTAGGGGGGAAATGTCACGCTAATGACGACGATGAAGGATGGTGATGGTGAGACAGAAGAGGAAGACGAAGCGTTGGTGCCTGGGGCTAGTAGGCTTCACCTTATCCCACTGCCATATCACTGTAAATAAACACACCTTTGCTATTTCATCGTAACAATATAGACTATGTAAGTGCAGTGGTAATTCCGGCTGTTCATGGTCCTACGGGGCTGGGACAGTAGGCCAATGCCGCTTGCGGTGGTGGATAGCCAGCCACCGAAATTTTATCTGTTGTAGGCCGTCATTACACCTGCCACTGCTTCGGTGGTGGACGACGGCTGTTGTTGTTGTTCTTCTTCTTCTTCCTTGATATTTGGCACATGCGGGGGGCATCTTTCTCTCTATCTTTTGTTTTCTTTCTTCTCTACTTTCTCTCTCCTGTCGGCACGAGGCAGCGGAGGTGGCTCAGCTACAGAGCCAGTAGCAGGCCCGTGCACTTTCATTTCCTTCTTTCTACAGCCACAACAGCAGCAGTGGTAATTTCGTAGTATATATTGCCTCGTCGGTTAACAATCTGTGCCTATGAAAATTTGGCGCGTGCACTCAGTGATCGTTAAGTTTTTCAGCGTTCGAATAGCTCGTTCTTGGAACACGACAAGTTTGTGAATATTGGCAGGCGCAAGCTTCAGGGCGCAGCTCTGACGCGCCTTTCAAATTTGTGTCCTCTTTGAGCGGTGTCGTTCTCTGCAGGTTTTAACCCAATGGTAGCTGTAAGGCCACATATCAAGATGTAACGCTTTAAATCGTCGAAACTCGTGTGCATAATTCAGCTCGGACTACTGTATCCCGTCTCACTTGACAACAAAACGAATATCATATTTGTTTTGTGGTAAAACAAAGCAATATACGGGAAGCCGAGCTACATCATGCACACCATATTGGACCATCTAAGGCGTTACATGTTGATTTGTGGCCTTAGAGCTACCCATTGGTTACCAGCTGCCGATGGCGACACTGCTCAAGGAGGACGAAGTTTGAGTCCATATAAGAGCCGCGCCCTCAAACTTTCGCTGCCAACGGCAGTGTTGTTTAGTACATCTAGACGCAAATAATAAACCCCAGTTTCGAATCTAAATGCAGAAATAACAAGGTAACGCTCGTTCTAACGCTTAGTTTCGAAATCGGTTTTCGCGGCATTATCAGTTGGCAAACTACGCTGAGCACAGAGTGCCATTTTGTCCTCGTTAGGAGGGGTGGCGCTTGTATATTTTTCAGTTACATTATTCTGCATAGTCTGGACAAAAGTTGTTCCTTACGCTCTGAGCTGGCCTCAACATCTCCTGTCAGCTCTGCGAGGAGAAGGAGGAGGAGCAAAATGTTATAGTGTTTTCTTCTTCCGTGGAACCCTCTGTCCAGGGCCCCATGTGCCGCCTCTATCCTGCAGGAAGCGTGAACGTTTGGGCGAGTTCATCAAACATATTTTACATGAAAGGCGCTGCAAGAAGAGACGAGAACTATGAGCCCACTAGCGCCTGGGCGGCATTTGTTCGCTTTGTATTTTCATAGCCCTCGTGTCTCCCTGCCGCGCATGTCACACTGGCGTATCCTTCCGGGGTGATACTGACGATAGCGATCTCAGTTCTTCGAGAAACAACTTCTTAATTACTTAGGGCAATGTGCATTTATCAAGAATTCGAAAGCGATGCTACATTGATGGAATGAAAGCTGTGGTAACAGATTATGTAATATTGCCACGCACTGTGACTCACTGGTGTCCTTCATTCTGGTCTGCCAAATTGGACCAGCGACAATGGTCACTGGCAGGTTGTTCGCCGATTGGGTTAGTAATAATTACATCCCTACAATAAACCTCCAGGCTCCTTCTCCCGGCGTCTCCAACATCTTTCTCGTTGATATGCTGGAATTAATGCAGCGTGCCCATTCACCATGTCCTGTTGTTTCCGGCTGAAGCATTGCACTCTCGTGTGTCTCGCCCGAAATATTTTACTTGAAAGCCGGCCGGAGACTAGGAGCGCTTCCGGGTCTGTACACCCGAGATGTGCCCTTTGGAAGGCGCGGTTTCGGAGACTTCTGAAGAAACGGCGGCCTCTACGTTGATGCTGCGCATCGTCAGAACGTAAGTATCGCAAATATTCTTACCACCTAATTGATGCTCATGGCTTCAAACGTTACGCACATCGTTCTATATACGGCGAACAACCCCGACAATCCATGAATATATCACCAGGTATTTCTCTTATTCCAGATAGCAGAATGTAATTGACACTATGATAAAACGAAAGTTTTCCAACAAGACGTTTATTCTCATACCTCTAATAATTATTAACTTGACATCCTTAATTTTTCAACAGCTAAACATACCGGCAAGAGATGACTCGCAGCTCTGTGAATTATAATTTAGTCAGTAGCACGAATTTCGTCATTGGATTGCACACTTTAATACAAAATAGTTTAAGTCATGGAAATGTTGGCAAACAACTTGCACTAATCAATTGATTCTACTTTAATGCCTTTATATTAATTTCATTTCTAGAGTAAATGGCCTCTCAAATGTAGATCCAGGTACAACGAGAGGAAGAAGATGGCTTACACGTTTTGAAAGAGCACTGAACAAGTGTAGAGGGGGGGGGGAAGCCTCAGTTCGTAAGTCGAGCAAACGTTTCGACAAATGGTGTTGTCTTCGTCCGGGCAGAGAGATCATGACTGGCAGGGGTTTAAGTACGCTTTTGCTTTCCCAACAAGAAAATAAATATATTTTTTTACTCTTTGACCTACTTTCATCTCACCCATCCTCCCCCTCCACATTCCTTGACCTACTTTCTTCTCACCCTCTATCCCCCTACCCAGCTTTTCTTCTTCGGAAGCAAAACCATATTTAAACAACGCTGGCTCGATCTGAGAACTCAGGCTTGCCCCGTCTACCATTATGCAGTGCTCTTTCATACCCTGAAATGTTGGTAATACGCCGAACATCAAGATTGTTTATGAACATTTATAATTATGAAAACGGGGCTTTGCCTGTAAGCACCGCATTGCAACTGCAAGATTAGTTAGTGCTAACAGCAGCAAAAAATATTCCCTTAACAAGTTCAATGTTGTAGCATCTATACAAAAAAACACCAATAGTTCTCAAGTTGTTTCTCGAAGAGACTGTTAATAGAATATTTACTATTACCGCGTATCCCTGAGAACTTTTCACGTCTTGTTTTAAACAAGCGGCTGCATGTGGCCTCATCACCATATATACATATAGTGCGCTTGGAAGGATCGCATCCTCTGTATTATCCCTCGGTATCGCGAGACGTGGCCATCATGTTCTTTGTCGCGAAAAAATGCGCCGATATATCACGCATGTTTCCAGCCAATGCATCTGTTTCCATAATGTTAAAGTTCATTCTCGTTGTCTTTGTGGTTTCATCGAGATCTTTTTTCGCTGACTTTAAGTCTAGAGCAGATGCACGCAGTAAGCATTCATTGTTAAATGAGCGACGAGCATGACGCTTTTTTCGACTCCACTTGCTACATTATTTTTTTGCTGGGGCAAATCAGCCAAATGGAATGTTGCTAGTAGCACAACCAATCCTTTCATTTCTTGTCCACAGCATTGTCGCTAACTATAAACGTTAATGTTGTTCGATCTGAGTCGAATGTTTCGAATTATGCTGCCTATTTAAAGAACTTGATATGATTTTGCCTTCTTAAATATTCCGGCGTACTTAATTATGACACATATGTATTGTTCGAGTTCGTTGTATTTCTTGGCTTTCAGCCTCTGCGCGGTGTAAAGGAATGAAATTTACATTCAGAGGTGATATCTGATATAAATTTATTCTTGTGTTTACCTAGATGCTCAGGCTCTTTTCGTGCGCCGTTTAAGGTACTTATTTCCCGCAGTCTTGATTGCACTGGTACAGCTTTGTAGGGCTAAAGTGCACTTTTTTTAGCTGTAGAGCACATTGTACGGTGTTGGCGTTCACTTTCACGTTGAATATCTGGTGCCTGCAATGTTTCGTCTTATTTCCAGATGCGTACAGCAGTTTAAATATGTTAACATGAGCTTGAGGTATGGCTGTGGCCTTGGACTGCAATGAAGATTACTCTGTGGGCGCTTCCATAGGATCTTGAACACATGCATTAAAGAAGGCATCCATTTCATTAACTGGCGCTGTTTAAACTGTTTTCGATTGATCGCTGTGGATAAGAATGCCATGAGGATGCAATGGTCGCTGCTTATATAGGCCACTGCATTCATCAATATCATCGCATTTTGGGCATGTTTCTTGAGACTATCGCCTTTAAATACGTGCAGGATGCTAAAACCTCCTTATTCTCATCTGAAACGATATGTCCCAGTATCTTAGGCTGTTTCATTTGCCTAACCTAGTATCTTATCAGACGTGCACATTTAACCCCCCAGAGTCAGATGTCTGTTCCATGTAACCTTCTGCCTAATTTCACAGTGACATTTGAAGACATTAACATGACTTTAACCAGGAAGCTAAAGGTATTAGCTGCAACGTGTTGTTATGTCGTTGTTTGATCGAGATATTTTGAGACAAGTTACTTTCCTGTCGACCACGTAACGTTGAACTGCCGAAAGTGTTTTGGAAAACAACAGCTGCTCTTCCTTCTCCTTTGCAGAGCAAGATTATATAGCCCTTTAATCTTTTAGATAATTTGTACGAGAGTAATTGCAAAGCGAACTTGACTGTTTTATAGAAATTTTTCGGCACCAAGGAAAGGTGCGTTTCTGTAAGACGAAATCAGCAATCATGTTATACAAAATGATCACTGTTCTACTATATTCTAGACACAGTTCTCAGTGAAGAACGTCTTTAATTTTTATTAAATAAAATGTGTGTTAACAAGGGTAAATGCGAAGTCTTATTTTGATACTTAGTTGCAAAGAGAATACTTTAGTGGTTGTACAGCTCCACTCGCAAAGTTTCCATGCATTTGTTTAAGTCCTTTACTTTGCCTATGGACATCAGCTGCGACTGAAGCTTTTGCTATGCTGCCTTTGCACAACCCCTTGTTACAGCACTATTGTTTCGAATTGCATATTGAAAAAGTATTACGCAAAACCATTTTATTAATTTAAAATTTTTAATAGTGCCAATATATTACAGCCATCCAGCTCTTTAGCAAGAGTGCACTATGGCCAAATCTTTTTTCCCTCGGGTACAACAAAGGCGAAAACCTGTGAAACGATATTCTATGATGGTGCTCATTAAGCCTTGTTTAATCTTGACCCTTCCTCGTGTGTTATCCGCCCTAAGGCATAGGGGCAGAGAAAATGTGGTTGATCATTGTGCATGCTAGTTAAAGGTTTTGGCTGATGTACATGTGTCCAACTTTTAATCGCATCGCTGAGTGGGCAGGAAGGTCAGGTTAAAACCTTCTTTGCTGTACTGGTGCACCAAAAGTGCATGAACGCTTGTTGCAATGACCAAGTCTTAGCATAAAAGCTATGAACGACTAAACTATGTCCTGAAATATTCTTGAAAGGTGCTTAGCCAACATTTACCGTAATACTAGCACAGCTAGGAAGGCTGCAGGCCCTCTGCAGCGAGATAATGGCTACAACTAGACCTCTGCTACATTTGGTTTGGCTTAGCTGAGACGTTGATTAGACCTCACCTAATATATTTCTATTTCAGATAAGCCGAAGCAGCAGATACCGACTAGCCACAGCTCATCAACACTTGGTCTTCTTCCCACGACACTATGGCCGGTGGTGATTACGTTCAAATGAAGAGGAAGTTCACTCACAGTGCTATATATATATATATATATTTAAAGGAGCGAACAGTCTCGGAGTGCAAGGCAAACCTATCTTTTTTGTTTTTATTCATACTGTTTACATTTACAGGAATGTTGCCTTGTGTTGATTATTGAAATAAAGAGCATTAAATAACACGCCTATATATAATTTCTACAGCATTAAACTTTAAGGCTTCTTGAAAAAGCTAGCTAATATCATTTCGTCCCTGGAGATATGTATATAGTATATCACCAGGGGCGAAATGATTCCCTAGCTTTTTCGAGAAGCCTTATGGTTTAATGGTGGAGAAATGCGCTATATTGATGAGGCTATACAGTTGTCAGGTGCCGAAAAAAAGAATAGCCACTCCCGTACGCTTATTATGTCTATGTGAAACTTGGTTCAAATGCTGCACGACAGGAAACCTTTTCGTTTTTTCTTTTATATTAGTTTTTCCACCCATTCCTGTTTCACCTTTTTTGCAGTTTTCTAGCATGAAAATAATGACTTCTAAAGTGTAAACGGCCTGCAATAGGTGTTCTACTTCGTATTGCAAGCTTTTCTCTAGCTTGCGTTCACATGTCTGCTGGGGTGCATTAAAAAAAAAACAGAGTGCACGTGGCTCCTTTCACGTGTTTTGACACATGAGTGCACATGGCTCCTTTCAAGTTTGGACCACGGAACTCGAAAGCGCAGCATACGTGGGTTGAAGATAAATGAAGCGAGAGATATAAAGTCTGATAAAATCATCAACTGGTAAACCATGCGTTGAAACTATCTGATTGAGGCATTCAGATATCTTGGAAATGACATTTGAGAAATGGTAATCAATATCTACGTTGTCACGTTTAGAAACACAGAGTGGTCCACAAATCTAAGAACTACAATTACTGGACGCATAAGACATGCTGTCAAACGTCTGCAGTGTGCGGCAAGGAACATGTCACAAATGATTCGACCTCAGCAGGCTCCAATGTAAATATCATTGTTCAAAAGGTTGATATCACAATTCCATTCATTTAAAGTAGGTTCAAGATAAAACGACAGCAATTCTAGGACAGTGATTGTGGTTATTTCGTACTCATTCTGGAATGCCGCCACACCAAGCCTATCAAAAAAATTACTAAAAGGAGACATGGTTTCCGCATCGAGGATTGTGTAATACATGCCTTTTATATGTGTTTAAAACACCCGGAACTTTGTTTTCTAATTGCATTTTAGAAACAGTAAAACTTCAGGTAAAAATCTATTGCGAATTGAGTTCTAACAACCCACTGCAAAAGACACGTGAACACAGGCTGAAGCAAACCTTGCAATACCAAGTAGGTTGGCTAATGCAGGCTAGTTACTGTTCAAAAGGTATGGCTTTCGCGGATGAAAAAAAGGCTAGAAATGTTGAGGATAGCAATACGTGCAAGAACTAGCATTCCCAAACAGAAAATAAAGATTGCTGCGTGGTTGTAGCACGTTTCACACAAGATAAGCAGAATTGGGAAGCGTGCAGGAGTGTAAGTTGGTTTTTTCGGCTCCTAAGCGACTGTGAAGACTTGTCTGGAGAGTGAATTCCTCCAACTATAAGCATCAAGACTGCTCTAAAAGGTGCGAATCATTTCTTCTCTTTCCAGGAAGGTGATTTATGCCTTACTACTGTCCCGCGGGAACAACTACGTCGGCCAAACTGATCGCTCTTTTAAAGAAAGTATAAATGAACACGAATACAACGTCTCACGTGTTGCCACTACAAGGGACGTTATAAAGCCCTGCACGGACTTCAACAAAGATGAAAGTGACGGTGAAGATAAACTTTACGAGCCACTTTATCAGGACTACACTATAAAAGGAATATGATGCGATGCTTTGGTTCGAAAACAATTTGATGCACTGATGATAAAACTGGATCAAGAGAAATATACTGGCGCGCTTTCGATAGCTTTGTCAGTGAAAGAAAGAGTTTATTTGGAATGTGAATTTTGGCCTTGCCAGTCGTGGTTTGAAGGTACGGCTTCGTATACATGATTTCTATCTCGTTTTGATGTCAGTCCAACAGTGATGCATTTATACTGACTGGTTTAGCAATAAACGCTTCAGTTGCGCGTCAGCGAAGGTGTTTTGTCCCTCTCTCTTGCCCTGTCGTTTCCCCCGAAACTACGGGGGAATAATGTTTTTGATGTGAATGTTTGTTTGTTTGTTTGATTGTTTGTGGGGTATAACGTCCCAAAGCGACTCAGGGTGGAGGACTCCAGAATATTCGACCACCTGGGGTTCTTTAACGTGCACTGACAACGCACAGCACACGGACGCCGTCTGGAAGACGATGAAAACGCTACAACTTATGCTTTGGGAGAATGACTACTCATCATGGTGTCCTGCTCTGTTAAGTATGGTTTAGTTCCATTGTATTGAAAGCGGCAGCATTTCTTTCGGAAATGTTTAGCCTTTGTGGCTTTCAGGAATGTCGATTAACCTTGATGGGAAATAAGGGCCGATCCATATTCAAAGGAGCTTTACACGAGTATCAGCTGAGCGCAGGAATTTTCTCCAATGCGTTTAGTCCGTCGCGGCACTCACAATGAGGATCGCTGGCAAGATTTCTGGGGTGCAGTGAGTACATTGAGCTTTAAATATTCCTTATGTCACCTGATTGCGAATGCACAGCACCTGCCTGAGGCTGTCTGAATGAGGTACCGACATTCCATTATTGTCAAGATAGTCTTTCTTTGTTTCCTTTCCGCTGTCTCCGCAACGAATTCTTTTTATTGAAAGGTTATAGAAGATTTCGTATTCGTAATGTTATGGTCCTTAAACTTTGAAAGATCGCTAAAGTAGAGTAAATGGCTTTTGTTGAAGCGCAAACCAAGAGGGTCTTCATCGTATACCATGGCAAAACAAGTAATTGACTACTGCCTACTAAAGTAGAGGTATTTGAGAGTATAAGGAAGTACATTTTCCATTCGGCTTTCACGTTCGTGTTTCTTAGCTACGCCTATAGTCCTTTTACAACCCTTTAGGATTTTTACGAGCAGCCTGGGAAGTATTTAAAGTAGAAACAAGATTATCAAAACAACTGGCGGGAGATTATGTTACCATTTATCTGCATTTTACAGCCAGGTTAAGCAATGTTTTGCTGTTGTGACCTTGCTTAAGTCTGGAGAACCAGAATAGGGCTTTGATTGCAGCGTTGTACTATGGCCGTGTCCTGTTCGTGTCGCTCAGCAAAAACATACTGCTTGACATTTTGAAAGGTAGGGAATCAAAGCAATATGTGAGCAAGATGCTAAAAAAAATTACAGAATACTTTCTTGTCCCTCAACTACTCTGCTTGAGGCCATGTCCAGCTCATGCCAATCAATTATTGTTTTTCCCCTCTCTCTCACTTCATATATTAATACTTACAACATCTAAGCAAACCTATGGGCCACGACCAGTGGCACCATTAGGCAGAGTTAAAAAATATTGCTAATACGAGAAAGGCAACAAAGTAACGTGCCAAAAATTATCATCCCGGTAATGAATGCGTCGACGCAAGGATAAATATACGCTGGAAGTTATAAAGGATAGAGCGAGTGTTGGAGGAAAATACATTGGTGCTCCAATAAGAAGGTAACAACAAGGAATATGAAACGCCTGAAATTTAGCTTTCTACTAGAAACATCTATGTTCATTATGTACAATACACCAAGTACATTGAAGGAACAGTTAGCTGTCACCTCGAATATTTAGCACGGTAACGAACGCTTGAGCATCTTTTGTTTTGGGATTCCATTTGAATGAATCGAAATATTTAGCGACTTTCAGTTTTTTAACCATCAGGTATTACATGGCGTGGGCTCTCATAATGCAACATAAAGAAATATTTGATTATTGTGGGTGCTAAAATGTTTGGAAATTACCGCATTATATTCGCAATGTATTTTAGGCATAATTTGTATCTTTGTACATGTAAAGAATAGATCTGTGTCTAGCATTACTCTAAGTGTGCTTCACACGAATTAATTTTAAATTTACAAAATAACCATTTGAATACACTCCCAGCACGTTAAACATGCATGTATTGTTCGCGTATTCAAACTGTGCTCAAAGTGCACTTTGAGGTCAAAAATGTTTGATAGATTTAACAAAATACATCTTGAACAACGAGAATGACCAAAAACGACCGAATGATTTCACTTCGTATCCAAGGTCACCCTTTCAACATAACAGTTATCCAAGTCTCTGCACCAACCACTACTGCGGAAGAAGCTGACGTTGAGAGATTTTATGCTGACCTGCAATGCCTTTTAGAACGCACACCGTCATCATACGTCCTTTTTCTCATAGGAGACTGAAATCCTAAAGTGAGGAGTGAAGAAATATCCGGAATTACAGGCAAGTTCGGTCTTGGTGAGCTAAATGATGCTGGGCAAAGGCTAATAGAGTTTTGTCAAGAAAACAACCTGACCATAGCGAATACTCATTTTAAACAGCACAAGAGGCGGCTGTACACATGGAATTCACCGGAGGGTTTATACAGGAATCAGAAAGATTATATTTGACGGCAGTGATAACGAAGCGTTATACAAGCAGTTAAAAGAAGGCCTGGGGCCGATTGTGGCACCAATCATCAGCTTCTTGTTGCCTAATTTAAGCTTCGAAGGAGGAGAATGCAGAAAACTAGAAGGCCTTTCAGGTATTATCTGGATCAAATTCCATCAGAATATGCTGTGGAAGAAAAGAATCGATTTCAAAAATTAGATCTAGAAGACAGAGCGCCTGAAGAGATGTGGACGGATGTTCGTAATATAAGACAAGAAGTTGCTACTAAGGTAGTCCCAAAACAAAATAAATGCAAGAAAGCAAACTGGTTATTTGAAGAGCTATTGCAAATAGCTGAGAAAAGGAGGATGGCAAAAGTTATGGGCGAAAGAGAAAGATACAAGGTGCTCAATGCGGTTTTTCAGAAAATAGCAAGGAGAGATAAGAATGGCTTCCTGAACATACAGCGCCAAGCCGTTGAGGACAACAGCCAGTTGAGAAACACAAGAGCTCTGTAGAAGACAATCGAGATATCATAAGAAGCTTCTGCACTAAGCTGGGCGTGATAAAGGACAAACGAGGCAAGGACCTCACTGAAGCATCAGAGATAAAGAGGTGGCAGCAATAAACAGAAGAACTGTACAACAAGGACCCGGATGTGCATACCCAACATAAGACGGCTATGATTACTGATCTCGAACCGGGAATCTTGAAGGGGGAAGTTGAATGGGCCTTATCCAGCCTTGCTAAGAACGAAGCTAGCGGAATTGGTGGCATTCCAACTTAGTTGCTTCTAAACCTCAGTCATGATGCTGTTAACATTCTGTATACATTGTCAGCAAATGTAGACAACCCTGCAGTGGCCACATGATTGGGGGAGGTCATTTTACATCACCATTCCAAAGAAAGGCAGTACTTAAGATTGTTCCAACTGCCGCATGATCGCGGTTATTTCTCATGCTAGCAAGGTGATGTTGAATATCCTCCAAGGTAGGCTGCAGCAGTATGCGGATCGGGAGCTTCCGGACGTTCAAGCTGGGTTTTGCAAGGGCAGAGGAACTAGAGACCAGATTGCCAATCTTCGCTCGGTCATGGAAAAAGCAAGAGAGTTCCAGAAAGGCATCTACCTTTGCTTTATTGATTATGCGAAGGCGTTTTACTACGTAGATCACAGTACATTGTGGCAAGCTCTCAAAGAGATGGGAGTTCCCATTCACCTCAGCTGTGTCCTCAGGAACCTGTACGAAGAACAAGAGGCCACAGTCAGAACTGGGCATGGTCTTACTGATTGGTTTCCAATTGAGAAAGGAGTGAGACAAGGCTGCATACTACCGCCCTGCCTATTTAACCTATATGCTGAGTGCATCATGAGGAAAGCCGGTCTGGACGAGTCTTCAGCTGGAGTGAAGATTGCTGGAAAACGTATCAACGACCTTAGATATGCGGATGATTTAACTTTAATGGCAGAAAGTGAAGTGGAACGCAAGAAATTTCTGATGCGCGTACAAAAAGAGAGTAAGAATTTTGGGCTTAAAATGAACATTAAAAAGAGAGAGATCATGGCGTCTTGCCCTATCAAATCCTGGAGCATCAAGGGACAAGATGTGGAAGCTGTGACAGTTTCTCTCTTCTTGGGCTTCAAGATTACCCCGGGAGGAGACTGCAGCCAGGAAATTAGGAGACGCCTGCTTCTGGGAAAGAGAGCCATGGCTAGCCTTGACCGCCTAGTAAAGAGCAGAGACATTAGACTGCCAACCAAGATCCGTATAACTAGTGCTATGGTCTTTCCAGTTGTGATGTATGGATGCGAGAGTTGGACTGTGAAGAAGGCTGACCGTCGAAGAATTGGTGTGTTTTAATTGTGGCGCTGGTGGAAACTCTTGAGAGTTCCTTGTACTGCCAGAAGATCAAATCAGTCAATATTGTCGACCATAAAATATGACTGCTCATTGGAGGATCAAATTCTAAAGTTGAAGGTCAGCTACTTTGGTCATCTGATGAGAAGAGAGGAGTCACTGGAGAAAGATTTGATGTTGGGAATGGTTGAGGGTCACGAGAGAAGGGGTAGGCAGCGAACGCAGTAGTTAGATGTCATCCTAAAGGCGCTGCAGATGAAGTTATGTGACGTTAGGATGATAGTGAGAGACCGGAAATCGTGGCGTGATATGGTTCATAGGGTCACGAAGAGTCGGGCACGACTGAACGACTGAACTGAACTGAACATAGAAAAACCTGCATTACGTATTCTGTAGTTCACACCATATTTTGTGGTACCTACACATTCAGCATTGTCCTGTTCATGACGACAAGCTTACGTGTTCACGTGCGTGGCGGGTAATGTTGTAAAAAAAGAAGTAGGTTACTGTTGTGTTCGAAGGTGTGTGTCCTCGTCCGTGGAGCAGTAGTGCGGTAATGGACAGGCCTCGGAACCCTCTACGCGTATCGCCGGGAGAACTCGGCGCCTGTCTGCGCCCAGCGGGACGCCCCCATGGCGGGCTCCCTTACCCTCTGGGAAGCAAGCCCCATCTCCGGCCTCCGTTCTGCTCTCGGTCAGTTCGGCTCACACCTCGGCCGACGCTGGTCCCACCCTCTTGTCTGGTGAATAAAAACAGTTAACAGTTTAACAGTAGCGCGTACGTCTTTTCTACATTGACGACGCACAAACACGACATTGGCGACGAGGATGGGATTAAACCCGCGCTACGCAACGTCATCGACAAGCCATGGCTACGCGAGGGTTAATACCAGGATTCAACGGCTCATCATGGTCGCCGGAGAAGCCTCAAGTTCCACTTTGAGGCTAACAGCATCACAGACCCAGACTTCAAGAGGGCCAACCTGCTAGCGCTATGCGGAGAGCAGACTTACGACTCTGTCTCAGTCCTTATTCAGCCCAGCACACCAGCGGAAGTGCCTTACGAAGACATCGTTGCAGCACTTCAAATGCACTACGACCCGAGGACATCAGAAGTTTACAGCCGAGCCCACTTCCAGCGAAGAGATCAGATGGAAGGCGAAACTGTGAGATGCCTACGTAGCAGCGCTCAAGAAGCTTGCAGCTGAGTGCAATTTTGGGACGCTGACCACAGCCAGGACAGCTACTGGGCAGATGGAAGACGCAGCTTCTAGAACCGCTATGCTTCCCTTGGAAGTCATGTTACGTGACAGATTTGTGCGCGGACTGAGTGACGAGTCACTACAGCAGCGTCTGTTCGCTTACAGGGAGCTCACGTTTAACAAGACTTACGACATCGTCGTGCGAGCGGAGAGCGCAGGTCACCAGCAGAGACAGATGCGCCGGAACACCGAGCTGGTACACCAAACAAGCAACCAGGTACGCAAATCTTATGTTCTTCCGAAATCTGTCAAGAATACACAACGCTGCTGGCGATGTGACGGCCAACACAACGCCCAGGAATGCCGATTCGAGTCAGCCACATGTAATTTTTGCCACAAGCAAGGGCATATTGAGAAAGCGTGCATTACGAAGCGGAAGCTCGCCAAGATAAAGTCGCCTTCTCAGTCTAACAGCAGCGTCGACGCCTCACAGAATAGGCCGCCATCTGATGTCCACGGAGCAACATCAGCAGTATCATCAGTGTTGTATGAATTGAACACCATGAATCTCGGCACGCGTCTGAAGATGTTTACCGAAGTTAAAGTACATCACAAACTTATAAAGGTCTAGGTGGACTCAGGCGCAGCCTGTGCTCTGATCAGTGAGGACACATTCCGAACTTTGTGGCCATCAGACGCACCACACTTGCAAAAAGACGACGCGCACCTGTGAACGCGGTCAGGACAAAACCTGCCGCTATTGGGCTCTGCCAACGTGCGGGTTTGTTACAACGGCCAGACCCATACACTACCTCTCCTTGTTGTGAAGGGCTCAGGATTAATCCTTCTAGGGAGAAGCTGGTTTTATCCATTAGGGGTGACGATATGCAGCATACACCAAACGCCGAGCCACAACGTGACTGAACAATTGCAGGAGAAATACGAAAGAGTAATCTCTGAAGAGATTCCAGGAAATGAAAGAACTCCAGTCACACTGGAGTTGTTAAGTAGCGCGCAACCGGTTTTTGAAGGCCGGGCCGGTACCCTTTGAGCTCAGAGATTCAGTTGAAAGGGAGTTGGACAAACTGGAGCAACAAGGTGTCATCGAGCCGACACAACATTCACAATGGGCCACACCACTGGTTGTAGGTCGCAAATAGAAGGGAATCATACGCCTCTGCAGAGACTACAGGAGCACCGTAAACCTTGTGACTAAATCGTCGTCTTACCCTCTATCGACACCTGGAGATATGTTCAGTTTATTACGCGGCACAATTCTTCAGAGCTCTGGACATTACCTAGGCCTATCAACAGCTGAAGGTGAGCGAAACAACGTCAGAAGTACTGACACTTAACACACTAAAAGGCGTGTACAATGTCAAGAGATTGCCGTTTGGCGTAGCTGCGGCCCCGGACATTTTTCGGAAGTTCATGGAGACAGTAATTCAGGGAATCCCAGGAGTTTGTGTCTACCTGGATGATGTCATAATTAGTGGCGCTTCAATGAAAGAGCATGCATCGCGCCTAGATACACGTTCTTGAAAGGCTAGCAAACGCAATTTTGCGTTTAAGCAAAGAGGAATGAAGCACGGGCACCTACAAACAAACAGGAGCTACAGATGTTTCTCGGACTCTTGACGTTATACGAACTTTCTCAGAACAAAGAGCTACTGTGGCAAACGACTTATACCAGCTGCTGCGGAAAGATGTGAAATGGAAATGGTCGCCACGCCATCAGCAAGCATTCGACGCCCTGAAAAACCTGCTTCGAAGGTGTTCAGTCCTCAGCCACTAGAACGATAGGAAGCCCCTGATTTTGTCTTGCGACACATCTTCGTACGGAGTCGGCGCGGTTCTTTCGCAGACTGATGACCTAGGAAGGGAGGCCTCGATTGTCTTCGCCTCACGTACGTTGTCACAAGCGGAGCGCAACTACGCGCAACTGGACAAAGAAGGGCTAGCCATTGTCTACGCGGCGATATACTTTCCCCAGTACATTGCCGGCCGAAAAGTGATATTTATAACGGATCACTGACCGCTAATGGGCATTTAGGGGCCACGAAAGCCTATGCTACCGACGTTGTTTCCGCGAATGACACTTTGGTGTATCAAGCTCTCAGCCTACGACTACGGCCTGGTCTACCGCAATGGGGCTAAACACCAAAATGCTGACGTGCTAAGCCGCCTGCCACTGAACAAAACAAGTGATGAACCACCTAAGCCCGGAGACATTATTATGAAGCGCTACCAGAACCTACACTTACAGCATGCACAGTTGCAGCATCTACGCAGAAGTGCGCAACTCTCCGGCAAGTTTACAGAGCTGTTCAACAAGGCAATGTGCAGAAACTCAAAGTGGATAACTTCGACGTTTACCGCAGGCGAGCTACAGAAGTGAGCACCCACCGCGACTGCATCCTATTTGGATCCCGAGATGTGATTCCGAGTGAGCGACGTGCACAGCTATGTCTCTCATCCACACTGGACACAGGGGAATCGTTGCCATGAAAGCACGTGCCAGAAGCAACATTTGATGGCCTAACATTGACCACGACACTGACCACAAGTCCAAAATTGCAAGCCTTGCGAAAGCAGCCGGAGCAATCCACCGAAAGCTCCTCTCCCATAATGGAAAAATCCACACACACCTTGGCACACTCTGCACATTGATTTTGCAGGCCCTGTTGAAGGCTGCACTTTGCTTGTGCTCGTAGATGCCTACACCATTTAGTGTAGGCTTGAGATAAGGGAAATGCGGCAGACTACTTCGCCAGCAGTCATTGACAACCTCTGATCACTCTTCGCAATGTTCGGAATTCCCCGCAAGGTAGTGTCGGACAACGGAACATCGTTTTTGTCTGCAGAAATTCTCAATTTCGACAGCGAGACCCCGGATCTCATCAGTCACTTACTACTTGTTTAATCGCAAAATATTTTAAAATCTGCCCCTGTTATCTTGCAGGCACTTGCACATATAGGCCTTCTTCATCTCATAGGCCCTCTCACATGCAGCCAGCAAATTATATGAAGCGCATAAATATAATGCCGGGGTCAGCCAAGCAGTAGAAACATGCTTTGTGCTCTTGGGGTCGTCTGCCTGTCTTAGGAATTAGGTATTGAAGAATGCAATAATCACCATCTTTATTCCTTGAAAAAGTCTGAGTTGCCAGCTCCAGGCAAAGCGGCAATTTTGTGGTATTACTGTGGCACACAAACTGACCACAAGTCATCATCATCATCAGCCTAACTATACCGACTACAGGGCTAAGGCCTCTCCTATATTTCTCTAACTAACCCGGATAGGTGCTAGCTGCATCCACTTGCCCCTGCGAACTTCTTAACCCCATCCGTCCACCTAACTTTCCGCCGCCCCCTCCTACGTTTTCCTTCCCTTGGATTCCAGTTTGTTACCCTAAGCGACCATCGCCTATCCTCTCTTCGCACTATGTGTCCTGCCCATGCCCATTTCTTCCTAATTTCCACTAGAATGACAGTAGCTTCAGTTATTTCTGTGGCCCACTCCGCACGCTTCCCATCTTTAATTGTTACCCCTACCATTTTTCGTTCCACAGCACTCTGGGTTGTCCTCAACTTAAGTAGAACCCTCTTGGTTAGCCTCCACGTTTCAGCCCCATAGGTGAGTACAGGTAAGATGAAACTGTTGTATACTTTCCTCTTGAGCGATACCGGTAAGATGCTAGTCATAATCTGCGAGTGCTTGCCAAATCCGCTCCATCCCTAACTTAATCTTCTTGTTATTTCCTTTTCATGGTCCGGATCTGCGGTTACTACCTGTCCTATGTACACATAACAGCCTACTACTTCCAGTGCTTCGCTACCTAACGTAAACTGCTGTTCCTTCCAGAGGCTGTTGAACATTACCTTAATCTTCTAGATATTGATTTTTAAGTCTACCTTTCTACGTTTGCAGTCTAGGTCATCAGTCATTACTTGTAGTTCATCCCCTGAGTTACTTAGCAAGGGAATGTCATCAGCAAATCGCAGATTACTGAGGTATTCTCCATCTACCCTTATCCTTAACTGCTGCCATTCCAAATCTCTGAATACTTCCTCTTAGCAAGCTGTCAATAGTACTGGGAAGATCGTGTCTCCTTTCCTAACACCCCTAGTCAGTGCCTGTCCAATCAGCTACCTACTAGTAATTTGGAGACCGGTGCCCATAATGTTTCACTCCCAATGGCTACACCACATTTTCGGCGAACGAGAATTTAGCTAACTCTTCCATATCAATCAATCTACTTAAGAAGTAGGCTGTTTACTTAAAAGCAGATTACTCAATTCTTTCCCTTATTGGTAGTCGCCTAATTTTGCCTCAAAATTTGCTGCTTGCCATCGAGAACATGCATTTTTTTTCAAGATTTTCTAAAATGGACTTCATCTCCTTCCTTGACGGAACAGATCATCCTAATCCTGAAAAGCGAAACTAATCTTTGCGCTTTTGGATCCAACAATGTAATCTTTAGTGGCGAAGGTTTGCCGTGTTTTGCGACGAATGTTGGCCTATGTAATAAAAACTGTACTCTCATGTGCACAAGCAGTGGGAAAACAGTAGCAAGCGGCAGAGTGGATGTTTTGTTCAGTGACTACAATGATCTCAAGACTTTCATTTGTATGCCAGAAGGATTTGAATGCCACAAAAAGGCCACGCGAATATAATCATGTTTGGAAATCTTGAGAACTATTATAACAATAACAGCTGACTATAAATTTCTAACCAAATAGTTATACATGCCAGCAAACAGAGCCAATAACTTAGTTATTTGGGTGCCCAGTAGAAAAAATACATGCCCAGTAGAAAAAACCACAGAACCGTGTCAAAAATACAAAATATTCATTAGTTCTGTAGTAAACGTCAGGTTTTTCTGTAGTTCTGTAGCACTTTTTTGTTGTAACTACAGAAATATATAACGTTACTACAGGACCTGCTGTTGTCACAACCAGTTTGCCGTCAAAAACCGCACAGAAATTGTGTCGTAAGAATGTAAAAGTTTCTGCAGTTTTTTCTAACTGGATGCGGTGACCACAGCCCCAGAGACATGATAATGGCACGAGCGCAATCGTATCGCCTCTAAGAAAGTAGGCGATTTAAGTTGCTACTTACGTTGCACCTCATAACCTCTGTCGAGCGCTCTAACAACTTTATCGAATGTTACTGACAACTGTTTTTCTATGAAGCTTTGTGATCGTTTTCAGACAATTGATGTTCAGGAAAACGTTATCGCATACGCTAGCAGTTCTCGGTAGAAAGCTGAAGCCAATTATTTCAACAGGGAGCAAGTTGTTTTGCCATTGTTTTGTCAAATAAAATTTTTGTCCAAACTTCTATGGACGATCATTTAGGGTTGCGAGCGAGCATCTCGTTCTCTACTGGCTTGCAAACTTAAAAACATCCTCCCGGCGCTTTGCTAGATGGAGCCTGCGTATCAAGGATATCCATATCATTTCGCCTACAAGTCAAGCCGGAAGCACTCCAACGCAGAGCGTTATCAAGAGCCGCATTGAAGCGCCTCAGAACGAAGACGACGACGTCGTCCTGGAAACGGTTAGCGCTAGCAGAAGTCAGTGCTCGTACCTTAGTTGCGAAATCTGGTCGACACTTGAAGGCAAACTGCTTCTCCCTTTCCTCCCGTCAAGCATAATTTTATGTCGTTCGCATTATACAATGAATTCCATCCCAATGAATAACTTCGCATCTAACATGCCGCACATCTTGTTCAGCACAAAAACCTGAAAGAGGGAATTCTGGTGGGGGAGGGTGGGGGGTTCTACAATGAGCCAACATTGTGTTGGCATTGCATGCAGTTTGCATCGAATGTATAAGTATTATTGCCCACGGTCAGATGCCGACGTCGCCCAATACTGTGAAACGTGCTGTCAGTGTCAGCGACACACTCCACTCCGGATACGACCTGTTGGGCTACTGAACTTTAAAAGTTCAGGTCTATTCATATCCTTAAAATACCTTTTAAAGTTATGAATGGACCGCTTCACTCTCTTCAAAACTTCATAAAAAGGCCACAAGAGGATTATTGCGGACCCCGGCTGTAAGGCACGCAGCACCGAAGCAAATGCCCACGCTATGGTACCGCAGAAGTTTTTGTTTTTCGTCAAAAGAAGTCTCCACCGACACGGCGCTCCTGAAACACTCGTCAGGTACAGAGAAACCGCTTTTCAGCGGAGCTCACCCAAGCCACGTTGAACTACAGTGAAATGAGCAACCGTAGGACAACTGCATATCATCCTCAGAGATATGAACTTACTCAACGTCTGAACAAACCAAACACAGACAAGATAGCCACATACAGCCTCCCAAATCGTTAAGTGGCGTGCATGACGACCACAACTTCTGCTATTCTGAGCGTTGAGGAGAAGCCAACCTGCGAAATTTTCAAGCAAAAGCAAATGTTCACCACAGTTCACAGTAGAGTTCAGTCGTTCAGTCGTGTCCGACTCTTCGTGATCCTATGGGCCATATCACGCCACGCTTTCCGGTCTCTCGCTACCTTCCTAATATCATATAACTTCATCTGCAGCGCCTCGAGGATGCCATCTAACCATCGCGTTCGCTGCCTACCCCTTCTCCGGTGACCCTCAACATTTCCCAACATCAAATCTTTCTCCAGCGACTCGTCTCTTCTCATCAGATGACCAAAGTAGCTGAGCTTTAACTTTAGAATTTGACCCTCCAATGAGCAGTCAGGGTTTATGCTCGACAATATCGACTGATTTGATCTTTTGGCCTTCCAAGGAACTCTCAAGAGTCTCCGCCAGCAGCACATTTCAAACGTGTCAATTCCTCGGCGGTCAGCCTTCTTCACAGTCCAACTCTCGCATCCATACATCACAACTTGAAAGACCATAGCACGAGTTATACGGATCTTGGGTGGCAAATGTTCACCGAGCCCTTGCTTAATCCTAACCATTCCGCAACATTCATTTCCTGTAACGCACAGCAGAACAAGAAAGGCGGTCGTCACGCGTGCGTCAAAGATTTGGGCAACTACTACGTCATTTCTGGACACAAGAACTGGTACACTATCTTATTGTACGTGATCTGTGCCCACATCAATCGTCATCCAGAAGACTACGAGGTCGATCCTGTTCCACATTGGTTATGGCAGGAAGCAGACGACCACACTCAATGCAATACTTCTGCACATCGCAAACAAGAATACCATCGATTTCGCCGCATACCGTAACGCTCGCAGAAGCCCAGTGATTTGCCTGGCTTTGAAATACATATCAGAAATGAGCCGATACCCAACGCTGTAACTTGTGACGACACGATGTGGAGTACAAGACTGGAGACCAAGCTGTGCTTGACGTGCAGATTCGCGGTCGCGGACTGATAGACAAGGTCTTATGGTGGTACTTTGTACCGTACGAAGTCCTTAGTGGCATCGCTGAGCTGAACTACGAAGTGAACCCCTATTACATGACAACATCCGAGAGATTTTACATATTTGCGCCTTATGTGCTATTACGCGCGGTAAAGGCGATTCAGCATCTCAATATTTAATCTTAATTTGTAGCCTTCGGTTCGCATTTCGGAACGTCGAGGGCTAATTCCATGCGAACCTTTCCAGGCCCCAAAAGCGGCCATCATCGTTTCTGATTAAGAACGTTGAGGTAATTGTCGATCATGCGGATTTTGTTTGGGTAAAGCAATTTGGCGAAGAAATTTTTGTTCAGGTAAGCGATCTTCAAAGTTTTCGCGAAGACGCAAAAGATTTGAAGATGATTATTTTTAAATCAGATGCGAAAGCCTGTACACATTCTATTCTGTATTATCACATGTGAGCTGTTCTTTAATGTAGCTTCAGAATTGCCACATATAAGGCTTTTCTGAATTTTCTTGGCTAAATAAAGGAGAAAAAAGAGTCCGTTTTCATTTCTTATAGCAAGGAATGTTACAGTCAGAATAACTTCTCTGATTGTTTACCTACGGGCAGAGTTGATGTCGAAACTGATTTAAACTTTTTTTAAGAAGATATGTTTGGAAAAAAGAAAGGGCTCGGATTGTGTGAGCGATGCCTCAACATCTTTGTAGGATATTCTTCCTGCCTGCTGATACTTCTGGTCAGGGATCACGCTTCCCATAGCATTAGCAACGTACTGGGGGCGCTGCAAGCAGCCGTCTCGAGCAGACGCACGTTCGCATCGCTCCGACTCTTTGAAGCTTTTTGGCCCGGACGTTTTTGGGCTAGGCTCCCGAAAATGGATGGGCCACCCCTATCGTGTTCCCCGCCACCCGAGAACGACGGTTTCAGCGCTTCCGCGTCGAAGACTACGCCACGAAACCATCCGGATGCATCGGATACGCCTCGCGGTACGATACGCATGTTGGCGCCGAAGACGCCAACATGGCTCCACAGCAGCCCCGGCAAGACGCCGCGGCAACATTGCTATGCAGTGGCACAGATAACGCGGCCCAACCTGACGCCGTGCTGGACACAGACGAAAACATGACGGATCACGAATCCAGCCCAGTGGTTGCGACGATACCTGTCTGCAACCCTTTCTCTGCTCTTTCCATGGAGAACAAGCCGGGAAACACCCCTGCTCAGGTAGGATCTTGCACTTTTCCTTTTTCGAAATTTGCCAAGCAACCTAGGATGGGGTTAAGCACCTCGCAGATAACTCAAGAAAGCACTCGCTTTGTGAACATACGACACGGCTTAAAACATGGCCACTCGCAGACAGCTACAAACGCTCGCTTCGCGGACGCCCATTATAGAGCGCAAGGCGTTGCCTCAGCGCCCATAGTCACCACAATAGGTGGAAACTATCACTTGGCTGATAATGAACATGCTGAAGATGATTGGCAGTTGGTTAGACGAAATAACAAAGCCACAGCCGCCGATGCAATCAGTGTTAAATACACTGTGATAATTAAGCTATCCTCACCTGGACAACTAGGCACACTCCCCGCACACTGGCTGCGCGAAGCTGTTGCCAATGAGCTTCGAAAAATCCATTTTCACTCTGGATTTCAAGTACGGCCACTTGAGCGAAGCAATCAGTTTGCAGTCGAGATATCGCATGTACATGCCAGAGACCACCTTATTGGACTGCAGTCTCTCGTCATTGCTGGAAAGGATACACCTATTCAAGCTTATGAAACCATACGTCCTGGCCAGATCTACGTGGTGATTTATCGCGCCAACGGGTTAACAAGCGAACAGCTCATGGCAAACCACAAGTGCTACTCGTGCAGGATAATAAACGCCAGACCTATGGGCAAGAACGGAACAGCTCTAATCACGTTTGAGGGCTCCAGACTTCCCCGCAAAATTCACCTGTACAGCATACTCCTTCCGGTGACACCTTATCACCCGAAGTTTGTCATATGTGAGACCTGTCACAAAATCGGACACACGGAAAATTCGTGACCATTAGTCGACCAACGACGATGCTCGTATTGCGGTCGCCTCGCGCATGGAAACCTCGAGGTTTGTCCGACAGAACCACTGTGCCGCAATTGCAGAGGTCCGCTTGTAGCCACGGACCCAAGGTGTCCTGCTCGGCAGCAGGCCACAAGAACCTTGAGGAATGACATCTTCCGCCGTATATGAGTGTCGCGACGAAAAGAGCGCAAACAACAAGCCGAGATTCTACGTGGTAACCAAACGGCGGCGATGGCGGCGCACAGCAGCCCTGTCAGCATACAGCAATCAACCTCGGAGGCAACTGTGCTTGATAATCAGGATTTCCCTCCCCTACAAAGTCAGCCGTTGCCGAAGACACGAGACAATGAACGTAAAACTAAACGGCAAGACACGCATAAATCCTCTACACAATCTGATAGCAATAGTCAAAGGAACGCCACCTCATCCCTAGCCACAGTTTCTAAGCATACCGCGACGGCACCAAAGAAAGTGCGCGTACATCGGGCTTACGCTGAATCTCCCCGTGATACGCAACGCGGCGCACAAATGAGTCTTGCGAAGGAACGTTCGCATACGCTACACTTAGATGAAAACCAGCTGACGCACATTATCGAACTGGTCACCGCCGAGGTGATCAAGCGTATGCTGCCATTCTTGGGAATGTCACAGGTTTCTGCTAATCAAGAGTCCGAAATTGGGCACACATTATCTCCAGTTCCGAGTACCTTTCAGTTTAAAAATGGCAGGCATTAGCACGAAACCGCATGACATTTTTGCTTCGGACTCTCCTACATGGTTATTGCAATGGAATTGTCGGGGAATCCGTCGCAAACAAGCGCAACTTCAGAGGAGACTGTCCATCACGTCAACGCCTCCTATAGCTATCCTGCTTCAGGAGACAGTCATTAATAAGCCCAATTTAATAGGGTACAATTCTTACTGCACCCCTTCCATAGAGCACCGACGCCCCGGGCCAGGATCGCGAACAGCGGCTCCAATGGCCAATGAGCAAGCATGCGTCCTTGTTCAGTCGCGTACTGCCCATACTGAACTAGATACATGGTGCACGCAGAAGCAGGAGGTAGCGGGAGTACGCCTTAGCTTAGATAGCGACCAACAAGCCTTAGTTTTCTTCAGTTTATGCGAGATCTTTCGGTACTACGACATATCGAGTGGATATGTCTTTTTAGAGCACTTCTTAAGGATATATTCCCAGGATCGCGTTGTGGTTGGGGGTGATTTTAACGCCATGTACACCAGCTGGGGATATAATTGCTCAGATGCTTAGGGAAGGCACCTTTGGAAGCAAATTGTCAGAGCGAAATTGACCATAGCCAACGACCTCACTCTACCCACTAGCTTTGGCCAGCACAAAGGTCAACAAGACACTTCCCCAGACTTGACACTAGTGTCTCATCCCAGTGAGATCCTATGGTCACGGGCTGATGATGTCATGGGCAGTGATCATTATCCCGTGGTGGTCTCCTGGGCTCCTCGAAGGCGAAAGTCTTAACAGCGACAACAAGGCCGTCTAATAGAGGAGCACGTCTCATGGGACGATTTCCGTAGGATGCTCGGTGAGGTGAACGTTCCCACAGGATTAAACGAAATCATCACTCAGATCACCGATGCCAAGAAGAAAGCTACAACGAAGCTTTCAGTCAAATTTGATGCCCCAAAGCCGGACTCTCACCTTTTGCGTCTGTGGAATCATAGGCTTCGTGCTCTCAAGGCGTACCGCCGATCAGGCCGGACATCACATCGAAGGCGTGCTCTCGCTCGCATTAGCCAAGAAGTTGAGAAGTATACTTTGCACCTCGCTCTCCAAGACTGGCAGCTGCTGTGCCACTCACTAAATGAAACAGTTAACTTGTCGAAAGCCTGGCACATATTTCGAGCTATCCTTGGACGCAAGAAGCCGATTTCCCCTGCCCAAAGTATGGCCCTGAAAATGAACGTCTCCCCGGCAGAGTTAGCTATTGTCGTGACGCTGGGACTAAGACGACCCTGCCTTCACTTGGTAGCGTGCAGAGACTCGGGGTGGATAAAGGATTGAATCTTCGAAGTTGGTAAAATATATACAAGCAGGTTTAATGGCAGTTTGAGAAAACGTATTTACATGAAAAAGAAGGGTATATCAGCAAAATGGCAAGCGTTAAGAGTTCTTAGCGAGACGTGTCTGGATGAGCCGTTTACCCAGGGCTCAGAGCCTCATTTCGTGCTCTGCAACGTCCTTAAAACCACCTATGTCCAGCCCCTCTCTGAAGATGCTGACCAACCAGTTCTAGGGCACGACCCTCAAATATCGGCATCCAATCGAACACATCACTGCACTGATGGTCTGATGCACTGACTGGTCCGGTATTGTTTCGTTGGGCGTGGTCACTTGTTGGCGGGTAGAGCTTGGGAACAGCCAGGAGGTACATTTCTATTCTTCTGCAAAGATCCGATATGGTGGTTCCGGCAAGTGGATTACCTTCTCAGAAACCCAAGTGCACGTGCGCGCCACATACTGCTCCCAGCATTGTCCCTTTCCGGCAATTGCAAATCTTTCCTGCATTCCGGAGAATTCCTCTAATGGCCGTATTCGTCATGCTCCTTTCTTGTCCTGTACGTCAGCGGACGTGTCACTCTGTCGTCTCCTTTGGACAATAGGCATTCCTCACTTGACAATAGCGCTTCTCGACGGAAAGGGTGAACAATTGAACAAATGCACATCCGGCTATCTCTCACAGGGCGACGTTTCTTTGTATTTTTCTTGACGTTCCCTTGACAGGGCCAATTTGGCATTTGCAGGGTCTCGACAAAGCTAAGCAGGCTCACACAAAAAGATTCATGTAAACAGGCTCAGTTAGAGCCCTCGCACCAACAGCACATATCCACAGCACAAGTCCATGCCCACAGGCGAACAATAGTGCGCGCAAGTGCGGACCATGCACGGTCATAACAGCCTCTTCCCCCGCCAGAAGAGTCACGGAGGGCACCAGTCGCAGCTGCTGCATGAAGAGACGACCTAATGGCCTGCACATAAACGCTTGAACCTCGCTGTTGCTTTTCGCGTTGTCTTGATTGTCGTAGGCCAAATTGCTTGAGCTGTCTCTGAAACTCAACCACATGTCTGAGCAAGCACTCGGCTCCCGTATGAAGACACCAGGTGAAAGGATAACTGCCATCGCAGTCCGAGAAAAGCCCACGCTCAAGACGTTCAGGACCCACGTATGCCTAGAAACGTGCTGCTTTACATAGTCACACATATACAAGCGCACGAAAAAAAAAGAACCTGAGTATCAATTTGGATACATGGTGAGGAGCACTTCGGACCGCTTAGAAACAGCGGCTAAGCGCGTCCGCATTCCCATTTAACTTCCCCCTTTTGTATGTTATTTCAAAATTGTACTGCTGTAAAATCAAGCTCCACCTCTGAAGGCGACTGTTCTTCGATGTCGCAGTTTGCAGCCAAGCCAGGGGACAATGGTCCGTCTCTACGGTGAATTTGGCCCCTCCAAGATAGCACTGCAATTTTTGAATGGCTCATACAATGCAAGCGCACTCTTTCTCTGACGCGCAATAAGCCCTCTCTCTAGCTCAGTTTTCTGCTCAGGTAGAGCACGGGGTGCTCATTACCATCGTAATCTCTGTGACAGAGAACAGCACCCAGCCCTCGATCACTTGCATCACGCTGGACCATGAATTCTCGGTCATAGTCTGGAGCTCGCAATACCGGACGGCTAATCAGCACAGCCTTCAGGTTTACGAAGAAGGCTGCCTTTTGTTTGCCCCAGACTACATTTGTCGGTTCTGTCTTGCGGAGAGCGTCGGTCAGAGGGCTAGGCAAAGCTGAATAGTTAGGGATCTAGTGATTGTAGTATCCCGTCAGCCCCAGGAATGCCCGAATTTCCGTCTTCGTGCTCGGCCGCCGGTAGTCTGCTACCGCAGAAATCTTAATCTCGCTGGGTTTCCTGAAACCTTGACCTACGTTGTGACCCAAGTAGTCCACGGTCGCCCTTGCCAGGCAACATTTCTCGGCCTTTACGGTTAGTCCAGCTTGACGAAAAAGGCTCAGTACAGCTCTTAGGTGTAACATATGGTCCGCCCATGAGTCGAAAAAAACCGCAATGTCATCTAAATAAGGCACCGCGAATGTTTCACACCCCTTTAAAACCGTATCCTTGAGTCGGTAAAAACAAAATGGAGCATTTTTGAGCCCGAAACTCATCATTGTTGGCTGGTAGCTGGCCGTCGGAGTGACAAAAGCCGCGTATCTGCTGGCGCGTTCAGTGAGCGGTACTTGCCAGTATCCTCGAGTAAGGTCCAGTGTAGTCACATATGCCTCTCTACTGACCTGTTCTACTCTCTCCTCGATATTCGGAATAGGATACACTTGATCCCTGGTGAGGGAATTTAGCTTTCGGTAGTCTACCACAGGCCTAGGGTCTTTACCTGGAGCTTCTACTAAGATCATAGGCGAAGCATAATCGCTTTCCGAGGGTTTTAATACTCCCAATTCCAGCATGTGAGTTACTTCCCTATCCACAATTTCTCTTTGCCTTGGAGAAAATCGGTAGCACCTTGATCGCACTGTCACGTCTGAAGTCAGCTCAATATCGTGCTCAGTCAAATCAGTCCTGCCAGGACTGTCCACGAAGCAGGCCTCAAACTCTGCTATTATCCTGCCCAGATCGGACAGCTGGGATTTCTTTAGTTCTCCTCCCTGCTCCGTCTTTTTGAGAAGCTCCTGAGTGTTGCTTTCTTTTCCGCTGAGGCAAATAAAGTTGTCCCCCATCTCCTCGGGAAGGTTTAACGTTAGATTTACCACGGCTTCCCTCTGCACATAAGGCTTCATAAGATTGCAATGATAAATGCGCACTTCTTTACGCCTACCGCGGATTTGCACTCCGTTGTTAGTGTTAGAAAGCTTTGCAACGACTTCAGCAGGTCCTTCCCACTGTACTTCGAGATTATTCTGCCTTGAACCTCTCAGCAACATCACCTGGTCCCCGATACGAAACGTCCTTTGATGGGCTGACTTATCATAGTACACTTTGGAACGAGCCTGGGCTGACTTCATGCTGGCCTCAACGAGTTTCTTAGTGTTATGTAAGCGATTGAAGAGGTTCAGAATGAATTCTATACTGTTGGGTCTTCTCCGCGCCCCTCCCAGGCTTCGCGCACCATTCGCAAAGGTGATTGCAGTGACCTTCCGTGCACCAACTCGGCTGGGCTAAATCCAGTGGATTCGTGCGGCACTGACCGCAAAGCGAAAAGTGCTGCAGGCAGGCAGGTATCCCATTCGCGCTTGTTTTTATAGCACAGTCCCCTCAGGACTCATTTGAGAACAGAATGCCATCTTTCTACGCTGTTGCTCTGCGGATGGTGGATCGAGCTATGCACTACCTTAATGCCGCATCGCTCGAGAAATGAGGTGGTGAGGACACTTGTGAAAACGCTACCCTGATCACTTTGGACCTCGGAAGAAAATCCAACTCGTGCAAACACTGACAGCAGCGAATCCACTACACTCTCGGATGTCACCTCGCGCAGCGGAACAGCTTCTGGAAACCTTGTGGCTGGGCATAACATAGTGAGGATATAAAGGTACCCTGACTCTGTCACAGGAAGTGGCCCCACTACATCTATAACTAACCGGTGAAACGGCTCGGTAATGATTGGTACTAACACCATCGGAGCTTTCCACTTGCGTCTTTCCAACCCGCTGGCACGTGTCGCATGACCGTACAAAATTTTCCGTGTCCTTAAAACATCCAGGCCAATAGTATTCTTGCAACAGCCTCTGCTTTGTTTTCCTTATTCCAAGGTGACATGACCACGAGTTGCCATGGGAAAGTCGCAGTAAGTCTTCGCGGTACTTTTGGGGAACGACTAATTCGTCCCGCTCTACTCCGCGCTTATCCTTGGATAAGCGATACAGCACTCCCTTTCTCATCTCGAAAGAAATATTCTTTGCTTTCTTAGTGACGCGGTGGCGGTCCCTTATCTCCTGTATCTTGGGATCATTGGCTTGCTCCATAGCTAAGTCCTCTCGGGTTCCGCTTAAAAGTCTCGTGAGATTACTAGACACTGGCGGCAAGAGGTTACTCTCAAGAACGTCCTCATTCCGCGTCTCATCAAGCACACTTTCAAGTTGATTCATCTGAGATGCCTCGCTCTCAAAGTTTTCTGACCCGCTATCTTGCGCATCGACCACTGTTTTTATAACTGCCGTTTCCTCCGCTGTGGTTTTTCTGGAATGCAGTATAGCTAGTTCTCGCGCCTTTGAACGTGTTAAGGCTTGCACAACTCTGTCTCCGAAAAAGATGCCCCTCTTTCGCAGTAGCATGTCCGATTTCTCGGAAAACAAATACGGATAGCACTTAGGAAGCTTTCCTGAAACGGCAGCCTCGGTTGTTAATTCGCCGAAAGGGCCCTTGATGACCACGTTCGCGATTGACAAGCACACACTCTGTTCCACCACTACCTGGCGGATCCATGCACACTGTCCTGTATAGTCGGAAGGCGACACATACGCCGGATGGACAACATCCATCGTTGCGGCCGAATCGCGCAGTACCTTTCAAGGCTTCCCGTTGACTACTAGGTCATGCAGGTAGGGTTCCAAAAGCTGCATATTTTCATCGCAGTCACTGACATACGAGAAAGCAATCTTTTCTTTCCGGCAGTTGACGGCAGTGTGACCCTGCTCATTACACCTAAAGCATCTGAGCGGCTCCCTAGACTCAAACGTATTCTTTGTGTTCTGCGCGTTGGTCACTTCCCCACTTTTCTCACTGCCGTCCTTTCTAGGGAGTTTGCCTGAAAAAGCCTTACTTTCTTCGTTTGCAACTCTAGTAAAGTGCCTTTCCTGACAGTTATTCACACTCAACTTGGGATTGCGGGGCTTATCCACTGCTGGGTTGCTGAATTGTCGGCGTGAAGCATACTCCTCAACGAGTTCGGCAGCTTCAGTTGCCGACTTAATATGTCGCCTTGGTCCTGTAACCAATTTCTTTCATTTTCGGGGAGGCAGTTATAAAACTGCTCCAAAAGAATTCGCTCGACTGCATCGTCCCTATCACTGTAGGAATCTGTGCTCTTTAGCACTCATCCAAATTGACTCTTAAATTGTGCAGGAATTCAGGGTAACTCTCGTCCCTGGACTTAGTAGCGTTCCGAAAACGTTGTCTGAACGCCTTGGCGCTAAGCCTATACTTTCTCAGAAGGCAAGCTTTGACCTTCTCGTAGTTGTCCGCGTCCTCCTTGCTTAGCCGCGCGACAACCTCCGCTGCCTCGCAGGGCAGAACCGTCAATAATCTCTGAGACCAAGTGTCTCGCTGGAAGGACAGTTTTTCGCAGGCTCGCTGAAAGTTAGCCAGACACTGACCGATATCCCCTGATATCACATATGGCTGCATGTACTTTGACATCTTGAAATCTGCCTCCTTGTTGAGAAGAGGTACCGCTAGCTGGGGACAGTTGCCCGACCTCTTGCTCAACTCTAGTTCTAATTTCCGGAGCTCAATTTCTTGCTTCGGCCTTTTTGCTTCTCTCTCAATTTCACGCCTATTTTCCTCTTTTTCCCTCTCAAGTTCACGCTCACGCCTCTTTTCCTCTTTTTTCCGCTTTTTCTGCTGTCTGAGTTGCTCCTCCTTTTTTTGTCCGATGAGGTTCTATGCTTCACCGAGCTCCTCATCTTCGGCTCCCAAATCAGTGATTGCCTTTATAATCAAGGGTTTTCGTGCCAAACCACTTGTATCAATTCCCAATTCCCCACACAATAGCAACAGTTCCGGTTTCTGCAGCTTTTGTAGGTCCATGATCGCTCCGAGTGTCGGCTACTTCCAAAACAACTGTGCAAACTACCAAACCTAAAGGCGTTTCAACACTCTTTACCAGTTCTAAAAGCTAACCCTGTTCTAGAACATGGTCCACATCAGAAGAAAAGCCAAGCACTCACCCACATATGCGATCGATGTTCCGAGCTGCTCTCTTGTTGGCCGATTGTTGCTCCTGCTTGTTTCTTGAGATGCCACCTCCGATCACAAGATGTTGTGGCTTGTAGCTTCAGATCCACCTCCAATCACAAGATGTTGTGGCTTGTAGATTCAGATCCCAACGCTGGTCACCAGTTGTCGTGACGCTGGGACTAAGTCGACCCGGCCTTTACTTGGTAGCGTGCAGAGACTCGGGGTTGATGAAGGATTGAATCTTCGAAGTTGATAAAATATATACAAGCAGGTTTAATGGCACTTTGAGAAAACGTATTTACATGAAAAAGAAGGGCATATCAGCAAAATGGCAAGCGTTAAGAGTTCATAGCGAGAAGCGTCTGGATGAGCCGTTTACCTAGGGCTGAGAGCCTCATTTCGTGCTATGCAACGTCCTCAAATCCCCCTATGTCCAGCCCCTCTCTTAAGATGCTGACCAACCAGTTCTAGGGCACGCCCCTCAGATATCGGCATCCAATCGAACACATCACTGCACTGGTGGTCTGATGCACTGACTGGTCCGGTATTGTTTCGTTGGGCGTGGTCACTTGTTGGCGGGTAGAGCTTGGGAACGGCGAGGAGGTACATTTCTATTCTTATGCAAAGATCCGATAGGGTGGTTCTGGTAAGTGGATTTCCTTCTCAGAAACCCAAGTGCACATGCGCGCCACATACGGCTCCCAGCATTGTCCCTTTCCGGCAATTGCAAATCTTTCCTGCATTCCCGGGAATTCCTCTAATGGCCGTATTCGTCATGCTTCTTTCTTGTCCTGTACGTAAGCGGACGTGTCACTCTGTCGTCTCCTTTGGACAATAGGCATTCCTCACTTGAAAATAGCGCTTCTCGACGGGAAGGGTGAACAACTGAACAAAAGCTCATCCGGCTATCTCTCAAAGGGCGACGTTTCCTTGTATTTTTCTTGACGTTCCCTTGACAGGGCCAATTTGGCATTTGCAGGGTCTCGACAAAGCTAAGCAGGCTCACACAAAAAGATTCATGGAAACAGGCTCACTTAGAGCCCTTGCACCAACAGCACATATCCACAGCACATATCCATGCCCACAGGGGAACAATAGGGCGCGCAAGTGCAGACCATGCACGGTCATAACACTATACAAGCTGGGAACATATTTTTTCCCCAACCTGAAAATGCGGATGCCTTGCCTGCGGACCCCTTATCAGGTACATTAAACGAAAACGACGTTCCCTTCACATTAGATGAACTGGAGGCAGCACTTCATGACTCCAATCACAATAGCGCCCCAGGACCGGATGGTATAAGCTACTCAACACTTCTGAACCTTCCCAAGTCACACAAACTTGCTCTGCTGAAAGATATTAACAAATACTGGGCCGACGGTGATCTTCCTCTTGCTTGGAAGAAGTCAGTAGTAATACCAATTCCAAAACCTGGCAAGCCAAGTCGAACATTACAAGACCTCTGGCCGACATCGCTGACGTCCAACCTTTGTAAGGTCATGGAACGTATGGCTCTAACAAGACTTGAATGGTACTTAGACAAGTACAACGTCCTGTCTCTTCTGCAAGTAGGTTTTCGTCGAGGGCTCTGCGCCCAAGATATTCTCAGAAGGCTTCATAACGACGTTCTCGCATACTCTAGCAGCGCACAGCTCCGAGTGGTTGTTGGGGTCGACGTCAAGAAGGCGTTTGATTCCGTGCCCCACTCGACCATGCTTCGCCGGCTCCAGGAAGTGGGGATAGGCGGCAACCTCTACCGCTTCGTGAAAGCCTTTCTTGCAGAAAGAACCTTTTCAGTAATGGTTGGAGATACTCAGGGTGGTTGGCAACGCAACCAAACAGGTGTTCCCCAAGGCGCTGTCTTATCACCGGCTCTGTTCAATATAGCTATGGCAGGTCTCCCGCCAATGCTGTCGTTGACACCCGGTCTCACTTTCGCCGTGTATGCGCACGATATAACGCTGTGGACCAATTCAGGGTCGCCTGAGGAGCAAGAACAAGCCCTACAGACAGGCCTCAATGCCGTCCATGAATACATCGAGAAGTGGGGAATGAAAACCTCTCCGGAAAAAAACGACTATGTGGTTGTCATAAACAGCCCGCGGGTACGAGCCGAGGCAGAACGCAAACTTATCTCTCTTCATTTAGGGCACTCGGTTATTTGCCGGAAACCAACAATCCGTATGCTAGGCATGCTTATTGACGAGGATGGAGGAGCCAAAAGCTGGCTTCATAACACGATGCTTAGCTGTCATCAGGCTTTACACCTAATACGCCACGTCTCGGCGCGTGGATGGGGAATCAAGGAGGTGGGGCTCCGTCACAAGGCATTAGCACTCATAACATCGAAATTCCTGTACGCATATCTGTACATGCGACTTAACGTGACCTAACGCCTTCAGCCTGAGCGAATCAATCGCAAGGCGATGCGCCTAGTTACTGGTCTGCCACAGTACTGCCCAGAAGTGAACCTACACGCATGCAGCAATATTAATGCCCTTCAGGATCTGGCAGAGCAGCAATTGCAAGCCCAGCGCGTCCGTCTTTCCACAACGGTGGCTGGCCGACAGATCCTGCAGGCATTAGTCTACAACGTTGACAATTTAGAGCCACTTTCGTCCGCCGCCCCACCATTGGAGTTGATTGACTTAGTAGATGGTATACCATTACCAAAGAATATGAGTTCGGCTAATCCTCAAAGGCGCAAACCTGCCGCCAAACGTCACAGGAAGATGTCACACAAGCTAGCCCAAGAAGGAGCTCTCCGACTATACACAGACGCCGCTCAGTTTCAACACTGCGCAGCTATAGCTTGTCACGACTCTGTCAGATACCTCGGTAGTTCAACGGCTTTCCGAGGAACACACTGTTACCAATCTCGAACTCATTGCCATACGACTTGCCATTACTCGAATAGTAGCAAGACAGGATTGGGCTCCGTACACCTACCATGTTTACACAGATTCACAAGCAGCGTACACTGCATGCCGCGCAGGGGGAGCAGACTATGCCATTCTGAACACTATTCGAACACAAGCCCGTCGCCTGAGAGAGGAGGCCTACACCTTAATTATCAAATGGATTCCTGCACATGAAGGAATCACTGGAAACGAAAAGGCACACCAGGCAGCGCGCGCAGCAGCTCTTTCCGCACCTTTGCCTGGATCCACATTCGTTTCTGCGTGGCCCCCTGAGGACGTTACGCATCCGTCGTCGCCTCATATGGATAGGGCGGAGACATGGCATCGAGCACAACGCTATCGTCGAAGCATACTCCAGCACTTGGCCATCCCTGAGCAACTATATCGCCGCCTAGATAGCTCATTCCGGAGAGTGGAGGCAGTAGTCCTTCGCCGAGCCCAGACTGGTCAGCTTCTGTCAACCGCGAAGCTGCACCTCATAAACCCGCAGGTATACCCGTCTCTTCAGTGCCCGACATGCCCGGCCAGATGCACGGCCGAACATCTCCTGTGGAGCTGCCCTACTTTTGACGCAGTACGAGAGAGAGCACTCAAGTCCCTGGGCGGGCTTCGGCCTGTATCCCTGCAGCCGTGGGTCGATCCCCCATCGCACATCGGGCTATCAGACGCAACCCGGCTCTGGCGAACTTTTCTTTCTTACTTCAAGGAAGAAGGACCAGGCCATTACTTCGCAGAGCCGACCTCGGGACGACCCTACCTCGAGGAAGAAGTGGACACCGGTCCCTCATATCTATCCCAACCTTCACCACCACCCCCACCCATACCCTCACCCCCACCCTTAACCGCTCCCCCACCCCTACATCCATGAAGCAACTTAGTTTTGCAGCAAGGTAAACGCCTACCGTAAGAAGAAATAAAGACGTAATAAAAAAAAACATCTTTGTGCGAGAATGAACTTGCCTTCTTGGAACAACTTTGTTAGGTTTTTCGCTTCGTTTTTTAGTGAAGGTCTGCGCGCAATTTTTATCCACTCGTGGTCACTTTCTATCAGTTTTTATCTTTTCCTCAATTTCATTTCGGTTTTATACTTGTTACCTGCTAGCGATGTTTTATCTGTTTTATGGTTTTTCAACATGTGTCATTGACTGTTTATGTCTTCAAGTGTAACTTTTTCACTTTGTTTTCATCCATTTTCGAATTCAGTTGACTTTTAGCTTTACCGTTTTTTTGGCTCTTTACACCATGTTTTTTTCACTGTTTTTGTCATCAAGTTTAACTTCTTCATTTTGTTTTCGTCTCTTGTTGAAATCAGCACACTTTTAGCTTCATCACCCTGTTAAGTTTTTATCGCTTTTTGGCTCTTTACCGCTATGTGACGTTGATGACATCTGATTATCTTTTCCACTGCCTTCCTATATATTGTACGAGTTTCGTTCAAAAAAATTCAGTTGTCAGTCAGCGCTCTTTCCTGTCCCTTCTTCGCTTAGCCTTCGGGCTTCTTTTGGCTTCACTCAAGTCACAATGAATCAACTAGCCCAGCAAAAAGTTCTGTTTGGAAAATATAAATTGGCAAAAAGCTATACTTTTGTTAAAATCAGAGCTAACGTTAGCATAAACAAGTCATCGCGCTAAAACGATTTGGCATAGCTCAATAAACCTACGCTCTTCTCAGCTTACAATTCAGAACTTTATGCTCGAGTAACTTTCGTACCACGCGAGAAAAAAACTTTTGAAGTTCACAATCTTTGTCATGGCTTGGCACTGCCGAACAACTTTCCCCGCATAAGACCTACACTCCATAGCTCAAACGCCTAAAAACTATGGGTGTATGATACTTTCCGAGCGAACAATGCGAGTAAAGTCACGATCTACGCTATTGCCGTGTTGTTTTCCTCTGTAATAGCATTTAAGAGTATTTATTTATCTGAAGAAAGCAATTTTTGAACGGTTGCAGGTCTTTGTCTCGGCGGGCGAATTATGAGACTCGAGACGTATTCTGCATGGCGCTCAGTAATTCTTTCGCGAATAAAAAAACTTAGCTTGTTACGGGGCATGCAAGAGCCCGATTCTCGCCACTAAGCGCCAAAGGTAGCAGACCCTACTCGAAGATAGACATGCTGAATATTATACATATTTCACAAATTATAGCGCAAAATTTGCGAAATACTTCGCAAAAATACTGGGGCGAAAGAGTTTTCACCCAATCGACTATTAACTCATTTTTGTTTCGAGAGAGAATCGGTGAGGTCGCTTTAGGGGTTCGGGATATTTTGCTTGGAACGACACAAAGTCTGTAATTTTATAGGGTAGTAACGCACGAATCTTTGTATTCTTCATTGTTGCTGTTGACAGCCGCCGGCTTTCAGCCTTATCAATTTGCATGTACTGCATGGGAAGATCTTGCCATTCTTTCTTTAGTTATGGTAGGTTTCACCAGGCCGTGCTTCTACCATTTTCTTTGTCGCGCAAGATAGCCACAGATGCACCGGCAATGGTCTAGCCATGCACGTCTTGTTGCACAGTGTTGGCGGTTCTGCTGGTCACATTTTGTGTCTTTATCTACATGATGCTGCGAAGCATTTCAGCCCTGACGAATGTACCGAGTCGACATGTTCGCTTGCTGTCATCGCAGCTGCCGAGTTGCGTATTTCTTAACGATTTTATTTCAGGGAACTGCCAGTGTCTACAGTTTCTGCTTTTGACCCTCTTACCATGACACGACAATATATGGCTGAAGCGGGCTTTTATGCCCTTGTTCTGCACCCCTTTCGTTTGGCTTCGTAGCCTCAGAGGTAAAAGAAAACTGGTGCTCAATCTTCTATAATACAGGTATTCAAGCATTGCTTCCAGAAGATTTTCTTAGTTTTAGAAGCAAACCCTCTATATCTATGCATTTGAAAAAGTGGGTGGCGAGGCGTCGAAGTATATACGTCTCAAATGCTGAACTTTATTTACAGTACGATCTTCTCAAAACGCCACGCGTGTGTTAAAATATACTGTTTTTCCTCAGAACCAATTATCCGGTGAAAACTATGAATAGGGCGTAAACCTGAGCGATACAGTTCGCTTCATCAAATCAATGGAAAATACAAGCGAGATACAAAACTACATCATCCGCTCTGTGGCGCGTTCGCTGTGTTGGGTAAAGGTAATGCTCCACAGATCAGCGCCATGTTCGGTGTTTGGACATTCGGCCCATGCACAAACTCCAGGTTTCTAAACAAATCTTCTTAGACCAATTCGCAGCTTGGGAAAAACATCGAACCACGCAGCTTGTTGTGCTGTTGCGAAAATGTGTTGCTGTCTTTTTTTCTGCATGTACGTCTAATGGTGTACTTTCTGATGACGTGAAACAGCAAGAAACCTGCTACTGTCAGCCTGAATAATCTCAAGAATATTACACCAGTTAACTTCAGCAAATGCGATCTTTAATTATTGAGCAAGTGTTGGACTCCTACTATTAGCGAATAGCAGCAGAAAGTCTAGCCTGTGCAAGTTGAAGCAGGGACCTCAGAAGCTGCTGTGGTTAGAATCACACTTCTTTTATGTATTTCCTTCACTTGATGCAATTTTCTAACGGAGAGGTTCAAAAGACAATATGTAATGTATGAATCGCAAGTGCAGTTTAAGATTGTAATGTTGCCTGCTATGATATTAAATATATTAAAAACTTTTCACAGTATAAAAAACTGCGACACCTGTATTTCGAAAATATGATTATGACGTGACACCGTTAACAGCTCTTGGCTCCAGGTTCTCTTTGGACAGTTCTATCACATATATGGAACTTTGCTACTCTCTTAGTTGCTAATTGCTTAATTTTGGCCACTGATATATTGCAACATATGTTTAGAACGAGTCTCAAGAAAGCCCATGACGCGAAACGTCACCCAACAAAGATATAAAGCCTCGCCTTTAACAAATTTTAATAATGTGGCTGCGTAGCCTAGCATTAGCTTTTTGTGACTAAAAAGAAAAAAATACTGGTAATCCAGACCTTGATTTTATCCTCCCATATCTCCAATTGGACGCCTTAGTTTACAGCTGTTGCCGAATCATCATCTGGACTGTGCCCACTGCAGTGCGAAGACCTCTCCCGTTTTCCTCGAATTAATCCGGTCCTTTCCTAGCTACATCAAATTGACAACTGCGAATTTCGTACCCTCATTCACCCACCTAACGTTCTGGCAACCCTACTGCGCTTTTCTTCCCTTCAATTCAAATTTGTTACTCTTAGAGACCATCCATTACCTCTCTTCGCAGAACATGTCCTGACCGTGCCCATTTCTCCTTAAATTCGACTAGAATACCAGCACCGTCTGTGACCCAATCCGGACGCTTCCAGTATCTTAACGTTATAGCAACAAATTTCCCTTCAATAGCACTTTGCATTGTCCTCAGCCAAATTAAAACCCTTTTCGTTAACCCCCACGTTTCAGCCGTATAGGGATCTTGCCGAAAAGGCAATGTAGTATCTAACGTTACATCTTGCAACCATAAAACGAAGAAGTGCCCTACCATACTACCAAAAATAGCCATCAGTCAGTTCAGTTCAGGCGTTCAGTCGTGTCTGACTCTTCGTGACCCTATGGACCATGTCACGCCACGCTTTCCGGTCTCTCACTATCTTCTTAACTTGACATAGCTTCATCTGCAATGCCTCGAGAATGCCATCTAACCAACGCGTTCGCCGCCTACCCCTTCTCCGGTGACCCTCAACATTTCCCAACATCAAATCTTTCTCCAGCGACTCCTCTCTTCTCACCAGATGACCAAAGTAGCTGAGCTTTAACTTTAGAATTTGACCCTCCAATGAGCAGTCAGGGTTTATGGTCGACAATATCGACTGATTTGATCTTCTGGCAGTCCAAGGAATTCTTAAGAGTCTTCGCTAGCACCACAATTCAAGCGCGTCAATTCTTCGGCGGTCAGCCTTTTTCACAGTCCAACTCTCGCATCCATACATCACAACTGGAAAGACCATAGCACGGGTTATACGGATCTTGGTTGGCAGACTACCCGTAAAAATAGCCATACCCGTAACGTTTCCCTCATAACGGCCACGCCAACAACGACGACGCTGGATGTTTTGCAGAATTGGCGCTTTGTTGCTATAACGTTCAGCTTTTTGGGACAGAAGAATTCCAGATCAGCTTTTTAGCATTGAATATTTCTGCAATTGAAATTCCCTACTGAACTTGTACGGTGGCCAATCATCGGTAAACGACTCGGTAGAGCTCGGCTGCCAATATCCACGCCCACTCAGTGCAGCCCGAAGATGGAACCTGGTTGGCAGCCGATTACACTGGTTAATAGTTGACCTAATACTTTGGAACAACTATCAGTGAATGATAGGGAATTAGTGGCTGCCAACCAGTTTGGTCGAATGCTTGGAGCCAGCCACATATTAGCGAAAGGTGGGGAAATAGCCGGCAGCGAAACATGGCCCAAACTAGGACCATGGTTGGCTACCCACGAGGTTCTTTAAGTAGTACGTGTTTGTAGAAAATAGATTTCCACAATTTTCACACAAGAGTGAAAAATTAATGCATTAAATAAAAAGTATCAAACAATATGAGCACGCTCTCACATTTTGTTTCACCGCTGCAACCTTAAAATTGTTTCAAATACCAGATCGGAAGAGCACCGGATCCCTGAATGTGAACTCTGCGCCACAAA